>JARQOD010001124.1:42450-108886 GCA_033576555.1 Oophaga sylvatica | reverse complement strand
AAACTAAGTAAAAATAGAAATTGATAAAAGAGAAATTTACATAGGTAGTAGTACAAAACCATAAGTTTATCTTTGGCGTTTATGAAAATAAGACATTTAAGATAATTAATAATATTTTAAAGTTACATAGGATTCAATTGGCGCATATCTAATAGTAAATATTAACTCAATTAAAGAGTATATAAAATTCTAGGAAATAAATAATGCCTATTAATTAATATCAAATACATGCAGTATAGGGATAAAATAAAAAAAATGTAAAAATATGTAAAAATATATCAGCGTGAGACCTAGGTTATGGATGTTAAAACTGTTAATATAAAAGGATATATCAAATATGGTGATTTTTTGTGAGCTTTCTCTATTGGATAATGAATGATATTAATACTGATGAAGGGGTAGAAACATGCTAATATATGCTCCCCAAATATGTACATTGGAAGGGTGATGGAAATATAATAAAAAACACAATTACATGTATGAGTAAACTGGATATTGAATCAAAGGGAAAAGGTGATTAAAAACCATCAGTTATTTCATGACCATCTCAGTAATTTTGTTTAACTCAAAGGGTCTCAGAGAATTAAATTTGTATATCCAGTAGTTCTTTGATTTTCAGAATCTTCAGTTTATTGGGGAGTTCCAGGGGCACTACTTCAAAACGAGTGAATAAAATACAAGTTGCATCCCTATTATGCTTTAGTGTGCAATGCTTAGACAAGCGGTGCTTCATAAATCCTTTGACATTACTACGATGGGAATTAAGGCGGCAGTGTAGGGCTTGTGTTGCTCTAGCAACATACTGTTGATTACAAGCGCATTGTATGAGGTATATCACATAACGGGTTTGGCAGTACAAGGGCCTTTAAATTGGAAACCTTCCCTGTGTGAACAGACTGGAAGGATTGTGCCCCATGTGTGATACATTTACAACACAGACATTTTTTTTCCTGACATTTGTAACTCCCTACCTTTGGTGGCACAGCGGTAGATTGTGCTGTGTCATTAAATGGATTTTTGAGGCGGCAGGGCGCCAGATTGTTCCTAAGAGTTGGTGCTCAGTGGAAGGTAAAGGGGCCTTTACACATAGCGACGCACCATCGATCACGATAACGATCCGACCAGGCAAAGATCGCTGGTGCGTCGTTACATGATTGCTAATTAGCTTTCAAACAGTCCGACCTCCTCAACGACGCAAGACAGATCAGCGATTTGCATAACGACCTCGCCGGTCGTTCCGTCCTTGTCATACTATTTTATTGTAACCGATTCCGACCTCGGTGGGCGTGCTTCAGCGTTTCCCATTCAATGCCCCCCAGCACTGATTGGTGGTCACTGCTGCACTCTCATTGGCTGGCGGCGTCATAAAAGAGAACGTATTAGCGCTACAGTTTATATCTCTTGAGCGCTGTGGTTTACTTCAATACCAGCATTGTTCACGTTGTCTTTTAAGTCGCCCAATTTTCACACATTGGGAGCGTTGTACTCACCAATAGGGGAAGAGAAGGCGTGACCGGTAACATAGCTTTGTCGCGCCTGCATCGCTGAGCTCTGCGTCGCTAACGAGGTCGCTCATCGTTTTTAAGCTTCAAACACAGCGATTAATGCTGGCCAGTGGGACGCCAACGATGGAAAAATGGACCAGCGCATTCGAGCACGATCAGCGGGGCGGTTGCTAGCGAGATCGCTGTTGCATCACAATATCGGTGACGCTTAAGCGATATCGCTAGCGATCTCGCTAAGTGTAAAGGCCCCTTAAGTTTGGGCTATTTGAGAATGATTGTATTAAGCACGCGGTCCTTTATTAGTATGTGACAGTGCTTACATAGAGATTTACGGATAAGTGCCGAGTTATGAGTAGTATCAAAATTGCACTGATATTCATCTTTTTCGGGTTGTTCTTTGAGCTTAGAAAAAACTTGCTGTTGTGAAAGTGTTTTGGTTCTCTGAAGTGCCTTTTTAACCAGACATTTAGTGTAATTTTGTCTACCGAACCGCTCTTGGAAAATCTCAGCTTGAGTAGTGAAATCCTCATCTCTACTTCTATTTTGTCTGATGCATTGCTATTATTGATTGTAGGGGATGTTCTTTAGCCATTTATGATAATGCCCACTGGTGAAGTGGATATAACTGTTTGTGTCTACATTTTTAAAAAACATCTTTGTAATGAAACAGTTTTCATGACGAGTAATCGTTAGATCAAGGAAGTCAATACTATCCTTCTCCACAGTAGGAGTAAAGGAGATCCCCCATGGGTACAGGTTAAATTAGTTTACAAAGTTGGTAAGGTCATCATAGTTTCCCATCCATACAATAAATAAATGATCAATAAAACGCTTGTAAATAAGTATGTTGGTGTTGTATTGAGACCGTTGGATATACAGTACAGACCAAAAGTTTGGACACACCTTCTCATTTAAAGATTTTTCTGTATTTTCATGATTATGAAAATTGTAAATTCACACTGAAGGCATCAAAACTATGAATTAACACATGTGGAATTATATACTTAACAAAAAAGTGTGTAACAACTGAAATTATGTCTTATATTCTAGGTTCCTCAAAGTAACCATCTTTTGCTTTGATGACTGCTTTGCAGACTCTTGGCATTCTCTTGATGAGCTTTAAGAGGTAGTCACTGGAAATGGTTTTCACTTCACAGGTGTGCCCTGTCAGGTTTAATAAGTGGGATTTCTGGCCTTATAAATGGGGTTGGGACCATCAGTTGTGTTGCGCAGAAGTCTGGTGGATACACAGCTGATAGTCCTACTGAATAGACTGTTAGAATTTGTATTATGGCAAGAAAAAAGCAGCTAAGTAAAGAAAATCGAGTAGCCATCATTACTTTAAGAAATGAAGGTCAGTCAGTCCGAAAAATTGGGAAAACTTTGAAAGTGTCCCCAAGTGCAGTTGCAAAAACATCAAGCGCTACAAAGAAACTGGCTCACATGAGGACCGCCCCAGGAAAGGAAGTCTAAGAGTCGCCTCTGCTTCTGAGGATAAGTTTATCCAAGTCACCAGCCTCAGAAATCGCAGGTTTACAGCAGCTCAGATTAGAGACCAGGTCAATGCCACTCAGAGTTCTAGCAGCAGACACATCTCTACAACAACTGTTAAGAGGAGACTTTGTGCGGCAGGCCTTCATGGTAAAATAGCTGCTAGGAAACCACTGCTAAGGACAGGCAACAAGCAGAAGAGACTTGTTTGGGCTAAAGAACACAAGGAATGGACATTAGACCAGTGGAAATCTGTGCTTTGGTCTGATGAGTCCAAATTTGAGATCTTTGGTTCCAACCATCGTGTCTTTGTGCGACGCAGAAAAGGTGAACGGATGGACTCTACATGCCTGGTTCCCACCGTGAAGCATGGAGGAGGAGGTGTGATGGTGTGGGGGTGCTTTGCTGGTGACACTGTTGGGGATTTATACAAAACTGAAGGCATACTGAAACAGCATGGCTACCACAGCATCTTGCAGCGGCATGCTATTCCATCCGGTTTGCGTTTAGTTGGACCATCATTTTTTTTTTCAACAGTACAATGACCCCAAACACACCTCAGGGCTGTGTAAGGGCTATTTGACCAAGAAGGAGAGTGATGGGGTGCTACGCCAGATGACCTGGCCTCCACAGTCACCAGACCTGAACCCAATCGAGATGGTTTGTGGTGAGCTGGACCGCAGAGTGAAGGCAAAAGGGCCAACAAGTGCTAAGCATCTCTGGGAATTCCTTCAAGATTGTTGGAAGACTATTTCCGGTGACTACCTCTTGAAGCTCATCAAGAGAATGCCAAGAGTCTGCAAAGCAGTCATCAAAGCAAAAGGTGGCTACTTTGAAGAACCTAGAATATAAGACATAATTTCAGTTGTTACACACTTTTTTGTTAAGTAAATAATTCCACATGTGTTAATTCATAGTTTTGATGCCTTCAGTGTGAATTTACAATTTTCATAGTCATGAAAATATAGAAAAATCTTTAAATGAGAAGGTGTGTCCAAACTTTTGGTCTGTACTGTATTTATGCTCAAATATCACCATAAAAAATTAGCATAACTAGGTGCCATTCTTGTACTCATTGCAGTACCACAACCTTGTTATGCAATATATATAGAAGTTGAGTGTATGTGTGTGTGGGTATGTACACATCGAGCCCCACCCACTCCACATAGCCCCACCCACTCTGCATAGCTACACTCACTCCACATGCAAAGCCCCATATAAAAATATCTAATTATACTGTATATATATATATATAATATATAATAAAATATATTTTATAGGCACATCTTCTTGACCACAACAGGTTACACTGCCTGCTTTGCCCATAGCAACCAATCACTAAGCATCTTTCATTTCAACAGAGCTGTTTAAAAGATGAAAGCTGAGCTGTGATTGGGTGCTATGAGCAACAGTTTTCCCACTCCACAACACCTCAGCAGACACTGACCAGGTGGGAGAAATCTAGCATCCCGGGAACATAAGCTCACAGCCATTGTCTGCCCCCACAGAATGGAGCAGAGAGCGCATGACAGAAAGGAATCACCCCCTCCTCTATTACTGACGGGTTCTATTGTTACCGGCGTAGAAAATTGCATCATCAGCGGCCGCACACAGAGCCACACAGCCAGGTTACATAACAGCACATGTCCATGAACTCTCTGTTCAGTGCCACCAGGCTTGGGACTATGGGATGGAGGATGTGTCATGGGTATATGGGCACGGGACAATGGGATGTAGGATATGTATGATGGGTATATGGACATGGGACTATGGGATGGAGGATGTGTGAAGGGTATATGGGCATGGGACTATGGGCTAGAGGATGTTTGATGGGTATATGGGCACAGGACTATGGGATAGAGGATATGTATGAAGGGTATATGGAAACAGGACTATGGGATGGAGGATGTATGATGGGTATGTGGGCATGGGACTATGGGATGGAGGATATGTGATGGGTTTATGTGCACGGGACTATAGGATGTAGGATATGTATGATGGGTATATGGACACGAAACTATGGGATGGAGGATGTGTGATGGGTATATATCTGCACAGGACTATGGGATGGAGGATGTGTGATGGGTATATGGGCACAGGACTATGGGATGGAGGATGTGTGATGGGTATATGGGTACTGGACTACGGGATGGAGGATATGTATGATGGTATATGGGCACGGGTGTTGTGAATATGCTGGAGGCGGCTTCTGAGCTGAGGCTCCCTCCGGTGGTTGCTGAGGGTAATGAACTGATTACCGAATGGCCTTCAGCTGGCGCTGAATGGTAGGATATAAGTGGCCTGAGTTCCCAGCAGCCTTGCCGGTTATCAATTGTTCCTTCTGGTCTTGCTTGAAGCACTGCTAGTTTCCTGCTCTCCCTCAGATAAGTGTTTGCTGTTTTTTTCCTCTGTTTGATTTTCTCTGCTGGTTTGCTGCTTGCAGTGGACTGCAGCCTGTCCCCTTTTGGGGGTCTGGCGCTGCAATTGTGCTCCGTTTGTGTCTGCACTTTTGCTTCGCTCCTTTGTTACTTTTTATTTGCTGAATAGCTTTTTGTTACACCAGAGATCTGATTTAGGTGGATGAGATCGTGTGATCTCAGGTTTTTGGCAATCAGAAATGTTGGTATTTTTGTTATGGTTTTTGTTGGATTGCAGTCAGAATTCTTTCCTGTACTTTTCTGTCTAGACAGATTGGGCCCCAGCGTTTGCTCATTCTATTTTCTGTCTGTGTCCGTGCTTTCTTCTTGTTTAACCGCCATTACATGTTTGGGGGCTTCCTATTTTCTTTGGGGATCTGCTCCCGGGCAGATAGCTTTCAACTTTCTGCCTTTAGGGGTAGTTATCTCTCAGGCTGTGACGAGGCATCTAGGATCACCGTAGGAACGCTCCACGGCTAATTCTAGTTGTGTGGTTAGTTCAGGTTACTGCAATCCAATAGGTTCCAGCCTCTCTGGCGTATTACCACTTTTGCTATTTTTTGCTATTTCTCCTCAGTTACCGAAACATAACAGTATAACCGGCCCAAAAATTGAAAATTGTATGGTACTCACAGAAGGGGAAAATAGTAATAAGGAAACTCTGTTGCATTTTTTTTTCTTTTTTCCCCTCTTTTCTCTGGGTACTGAGGAGGTATTTTTTTTTCTCTCAATGGAGTTTGCACAGTTGTCTGGCCGTGTGGATCAGCTTGCCACTGAGATTCGGAGTATTGCTACCTATCTTGCTGGGTTGCCGGTTGTGGAACCTAGGATCCCCATGCCAGATTTGTTTTTGGGGGATCGATCTAAATTTCTGAATTTCAAAAATAACTGTAAGTTGTTTTTTGCCTTAAAGTCTAAATCCTCAGGGAACGCGGCACAGCATGTTCAAATTGTCATCTCCCTGCTGCGCGGCGACCCTCAGGATTGGGCTTTTTCCCTGACACCTGGGGATCCTGTTTTGAATGATATTGATGTATTTTTTAAGGGTCTGGGGTTGTAATGTCACTGATCAAGCTGAAAAGATCTTGTTGGCATTAAATCAGGGTCTTGAAGACGCTGAGTTGTACTGTCAGAAATTCTTTTTCGAAAGGGTCTGTCAGAAAAAGTAAAGGACATTATGGTGGGATTCCCTGTTCCCTCTGGTCTCAATGATTCTATGTAAGGTTCTTTGTCTCTGTTGACATGTTCCTTGAAACTCAGTTTTCCGTCGGCCATTTTGCTTTCTGTCTTTCTGCAGCTCTTGCCCTCAGTTAATATGGAGTTTCCAGTTTTCATGTTCCCGCCCTGATTCTTCCCTCTTGCTTCTTAAGCAGCCTCAGCTGAACAATCATGCTCCTGAATCAAGCCTCAGTCAGTCTGTGACCTGACTCCTGGAAACCTTGGACTTGTACTCCAGCTATTCCCTACTGAGGAACCTTGGAACACTTTTGGACTCTGGAAACCTGCTGTTTGGTGAATCCATGTTTGCAGAGGAATTACGGTACAGAGAAGAGATCCTGAACCTGCTTGGAGATTTATTGTAGTGCTTGAAGTTACTCTGGCCTGCTGTGTCTCCTGCTTCTGTTCCTGCAAACTGTGTGAACTTTTCAGCATGCTTGTATGAAGTAATACAAGTCATTTCATTTCAACCTATGTCTCCTGTGTTTTCCTCGCACCCAAGCACAAGACGCTATAGGAACTGTACACTATACATGACAAGATTCAGGAGCCAATGTTTAGTGTCTGCTGGGTCTGGGAAAGCCGTGTCTGCTGTGACTGTGGATATCAGATGTCCGTTTAAATACCTTATGTGATGACAGTGGTTGTGACTTCTCACAACCATTCCAGGTGAGCCCATTCCCTTAAAATTTTACTCTGGAGTGTTAGGACAGGTAAACACTATTGTTTTTTTGTTTTTTTCCTTTCCTCTTCTCCTTCCAGCACTTCTGCCTTAAAAGATCTGGAAGATGGAGGCCCGCATAAAGGAACTTTGCGGAGTGACTGATACAATCCTTTCAGATGTATAGACTTTAAAAACCCATTTTGCAAGCCTACAGGACCTCACTAATCATAATTTGCAAGTGTTTGGACAAACTACCCAGGAATTGCGAGCCAGGATTGAGGCTCTAGAGGAACGAGCCCAGGCTCCTGCCATAACCCCGAGTTCTGGGATCCCCAAATTACCTCCTTTTCGTTTTGGCGGTGAACGTGAGAAATTCAGGGGATTTATTAATCAATGCAATTTATTTTTCTCTGCACATGCTTCACAATTTCCCACTGAACGATCCAAAGTGCTTACTATAATCATGTTGCTTACCAATAAGGCTTTGATGTGGGCAAACCCTCTGATTGAGACTGAGGATGATTGTTTGAATCACCTTGATGCTTTTATTTCAGCCATGGGGCAGGTGTTTGATGACCCCAATCGAGGTGCAACAGCTGAAGCAGCCATGTTAACTTTGCGCCAAGGTAAGCGTTCAGTAGCCGAATATGCCCTGGATTTCAGGAGATGGGCTCTTGATACCACTTGGGACACTTCCGCTAAAAAATCTATTTTTCGGAAAGGGTTGTCTCCACTGATTAAGGATGAACTTGCTCGTGCCGACCCTCCCACTGCGTTAGGTGACTTTATTAACTATTGTATCCGTATTGATGCTCGTCTGACTGAACGCAGACGAGAGATGGTTCGAAAATAATCGCACTAACCTTTTACTACCTCCCTCCTCAGCTAAGGAACCTTTGAGTAGGATCACAAGGGAACCAGAACCTGAACCCATGCAGGTGGACTCTTTACAAAGACGGGTTAGTGATGCACGCAAAGAACATCGTATAAAGGAAAATCTATGTTTCTACTGTGGTAAGTCAGGGCACTTCATTATAAACTGCCCCAGCCTTTCTCGTAAGACTACTGCAGCAGTCATTCACTGTGAGTGTTGCGAGAGGAGCTCTGTCATGTCCGAGCCTCAGGCTCCAGAGAGATCTGCTGCAAGAGATCTTGATTTCTCGGACTTAAACTCTGTTAGTTCTGGGGACGATGACGGTATAAATGCTGCAATTTTTCAAGTTTCCTCAGCGGTGTCCCAGCTGAGTTGTAAAAGAAACAATTCTCATTGCTTCCTTTCCATCAAACTCTGGGTTGACTCAGTCTGGGTGTCTAGCTCTGCTATGATCGACTCAGGAGCAAGTGGAAATTTTATGGATATCTCCTTTGCTCTGAAACAGGGGATACGTTCAGTGAAGAAGGCTACTCCAGTACAGATGGAGACTGTGGATGGCTCTCTACTGACTTCTGGACCAGTGGATCAAGAAACAGAGCCTTTGAGGGTCCTTATGGGTAAAGATCATCAGGAGAAAATGTCTTTTATGCTTATCTCTTCTCCCCACTTTCCCATTATTCTAGGGCTACCATGGCGGCAGGCGCAGAATCCTACGACCAAGGAATTACACTTTCCGGAGAAACAGATGAGTCAAGGAGTTTCAGCTTGCTCTGTTCCTAAAGGAACCATGTCAGTCCCTGAACTACCAGCTGTATACCAGGACTATGTGGATTTATGTGACAAGAAGAACGCTGATCAGCTTCCTCCTCACCGTCCATATGATTGTCCAATTGAATTATTGCCTGGAGCCGAGATACCTTTTGGTAAGATCTACCCCCTAGCGGGGCCCGAGCTAAAAGCTTTGAAGGATTATATAGACGAAAATTTAGCCAAGGGCTTCATACGCCCCTTTCATCTCCCGCAGGTGCACCCATCTTCTTTGTGAAGAAGAAAGATGGATCTCTGAGACCTTGCATAGACTATAGGGAAATCAATAAGGTTACTATTAGAAACCGTTATCCATTGCCTTTAATCCCTGAGTTGTTGGAGAGAGTGCGGCATGCCAAAATTTTCTCTAAACTGGATCTCCGTGGGGCCTATAACTTGGTCCGTATTAGACCTGGGGATGAATGGAAGACTGCTTTCAGGTCATGCTATGGACACTTTGAATATCTAGTTATGCCTTTTGGTCTGAGTACCGCCCCAGCCACTTTCCAACACTTCGTGAATGATATCTTCAGGGATCTCCTAGATACATTTGTGGTGATTTATCTGGATGATATTCTAATTTTTTCTAACTCCACAGAGGAACATCATGGACATGTGAGAATGGTCTTAGAACGCCTAAGACAAAACCATCTCTACATCAAACTTGAAAAGTGTGAATTCCATAGGACCGAAATTCAATTTCTGGGGTATGTACTATCTACGCAAGGGATTAGTATGGATGGAAGCAAGACCCAAGCCATCAAGGATTGGCCAATTCCTAGAAATGTGAAGGAGGTGCAGCGTTTCATCGGGTTTGCCAACTTCTATAGACGTTTCATTAAGAATTTTTCTGAGGTAGTGTCACCTATCACCCAACTTACCCCGAAACAGTCTAGGTTCTCCTGGACCCCGCAAGCTCAGGAAGCATTTTCCTGTTTAAAGGATAAATTTACCACCGCACCTATCTTAGTACATCCCAACCCCAAGCTTGCCTTCATAATAGAGGTGGATGCTTCAGACTGTGCCGTTGGAGCTATACTCTCTCAGAGAACAGATGAGAAGAATGTCTTGCATCCCTGTGCCTTCTTTTCCCAGCAGTTGTCTTCGGCTGAGAGGAACTATGATGTGGGCAATAGAGAATTGTTGGCCATTATTGCCGCCTTCAAGGAATGGAGACACCTTCTTCAGGGAGCTGCACAGCAAATAGTCGTCCTGACAGACCATCGTAACCTTGAATTTATCAGGTCGGCTAAGTGCCTGACTCCTCGCCAGGCTCGCTGGAATCTTTTCCTAAACCAATTTAATTTTGTCATTTCTTATAGACCAGGATCGCGCAATGGAAAGGCTGATGCACTCTCTAGGATTCATTCAGCAGAGACACGTCCACTTACTCCTCCTAAGACTATTCTTCCTGACTCTAGATTCCTGGGAGTGATTCATAATCAAGACCTACTTAAGGACATCAAGGAAGCATACCATGCGGATTCTTTGTTGGCTCAACCCCCAAGGGACGTAAGTCTTGTCTTTAAGAATGGTGTGTGGATTCAGGGACAACGTCTGTATATACCTGAAACAGTCAGATTAAGAGTATTGCAACTCATCCACGATTCCAAGATAGCCGGGCATAGGGGAATTCTAAAGACACAAGAATTCTTTCTCGTTTCTTTTGGTGGCCCACTTAAAGGAAAGATGTTTTAAACTATGTCACTTCATGTGAAGTCTGTGCAAGATGCAAAACACCTCGCTCCTCACCAACTGGTCTGTTGCAACCTCTTCCCACCCCGTCCCGCCCGTGGGGATCCATTTCTATGGACTTCATTGTGGAGTTACCAACCTCTCAAGGGAAGAACACCATTCTAGTGGTGGTTAGAATCATAGAATCATAGAATCATAGAATGGTAGAGTTGGAAGGGACCTCCTGGGCCATCTGGTCCAACCCCCTGCTCAAAACAGGATTCTCTAAATCATCCCAGACAGATGTCTGTCCAGCCTCTGTTTGAAGACTTCCATTGAAGGAGAATTTACCACCTCTCGTGGCAGCCTGTTCCACTCCTTGATCACCCTAACTGTCAAAAAGTTTTTTCTAATATCTAATCTGTGTCTCCTCCCATTCAGTTTCATCCCATTGCTTCTAGTCTTTCCTTGTGCAAATGAGAATAAAGATGATCCTTCTACAATGTGACAGCCCTTGAGATATTTGTAGACAGCTATTAAGTCTCCTCTCAGTCTTCTTTTTTGCAAGCTAAACATTCCCAAATCCTGCAACCGTTCCTCATAGGACATGGTTTGCAGACCGGTCACCATTCTGGTGGCTCTTCTCTGAACTTGCTCCAGTTTGTTGATGTCTTTTTTAAAATGTGGTGCCCAAAACTGGACACAGTATTCCAGATGAGGTCTGACCAAAGAGGAGTAGAGGGCAATAATGACCTCACGTGATCTAGACTGTATGCTTCTGTTGATACATCCTAGAATTGTATTTGCCTTTTTTGCTGCTGCATCACACTGTTGACTCATGTTCAGTCTGTGATCAATTAGTATACCCAAGTCTTTTTCACATGTGCTGTTACTTAGCCCTATTCCTCCCATTTTGTATATGCTTTTTTCATTTTTATTGCCCAGATGTAGTACTTTGCATTTTTCCCTGTTAAAAACCATTCTGTTAGTTGCTGCCCACTGCTCCAGTTTATTTATATCTTTTTGAATCCTCTCTCTCTCTTCTCTAGTATTAGCTACCCCTCCTAGCTTTGTGTCATCAGCAAATTTGATCAGTTTACCTCAATTCCTTCATCTAAATCATTGATAAAGATGTTGAACAATACAGGGCCCAAAACAGAGCCTTGTGGTACCCCACTTGAGACATTCTTCCAACTGGATGTGCAGCCATTTACGACCACTCTTTGAGTCCGATCACTAAGCCAGTTATGAATCCACCTAACAGTTGCCTTGTCCATTCCATACTTAGTCATTTTTTCAATAAGGATTGTGTGAGATACTTTGTCAAATGCTTTGCTGAAGTCAAGATATACTATATCTACAGCATTTCCCTGATCCACCCAGTCAGTGATTCTGTCATAGAAGGAAATTAAGTTAGTCTGACATGACTTATTAGTTACAAACCCATGCTGACTCTGTTTAATCACTTCATTCTTATGCAGGTACTTGCATACATGTTCTTTAATAATTTGTTCAAAGATCTTTCCTGGTATAGAAGTCAGACTCACCGGCCTGTAGTTCCCTGGGTCCACCTTCTTCCCCTTTTTGAAGATAGGAACAACATTTGCTCTTCTCCAGTCTTCTGGGACTTCACCTGTTCTCCAAGAATTTTCAAAGATTATGGACAGTGGTTCAAGAATTTCTTCTGCTATCTCCTTCAGTATTCTGGGGTGTAATTCATCTGGGCCTGGAGACTTGAAATCATTTAGGTTAGCTAAGTGTTTCCTCACTGTCTTTCTGTTTATAGATATCCTGGATTCTTCTATTCCTTTAATAGGACAGTGAAGATCAGTTGATGTTACATTTCCTTTCTGAGAGAAAACAGATGCAAAATAGGAATTTAAAAGTTCAGCCTTCTCAACATCCTTTCTTACCATTTCATCATTTTCATCCTGTAAAAATCCTATAGCATCTTTGACTTTTCTTTTACTTTTGATGTATCCCCAAAATCCTTTTTTGTTGCTTTTGACATCTCTTGCAAGCCTTAATTCATTGTCAGCTTTAGATAATCTGATTTGTGCCCTGCAGGTTCTGCAGATGGCATTATATTCTTCTTTAGATATGCCTCCCTCTTTCCATTTGAAAAACATTTCTTTCTTCCTTTTTAGCATGTGTTTAAGTTCTGTGTTCATCCATCCTGGTTTCCTTAAATGCTTCCCATTCTTCCCTCTTGACCGTCTAACAAAGGCAGCTCATTTTATCCCTTGTGTCGGCTTACCCACTGCAAAACAGACATCAGACTTGATGATTAAGAATGTGTTTCGCTTACATGGAGTACCGGGTGAGGTCATTTCGGATCGAGGGGTGCAATTCACTTCAAGGTTTTGGCAAAATTTCTGTGCAGCATTGGACATTAAAGTAAACCTTTCTTCTGCTTTTCATCCCCAGACTAATGGACAGACAGAACGAACCAATCAGACCCTGGAGCAGTATCTCCGCTGTTTTATCTGCCACCTACAGGATGATTGGGTGGATCTACTTCCACTGGCTGAGTTCTCTTATAACAACTCTCAGAGCGCCTCCACTAAGCAGTCTCCTTTTTACTCCAATCTAGGTTATCATCCTAACATTCTTCCTCGATTTCCCATAGATACGCCCTTGCCGGCAGTGGCTGAAAGAATCACTTCTTTACAAAAGAATATGGATCTTCTAAAGGAAAATCTAGAATTGGCTCAGGAAAGGTACAAGAAAGCAGCAGATAAATTTCGTAAACCTGCACCAGCTTTCAAGGTAGGAGATTTGGTCTGGCTGTCAACCAGAAATCTTAAATTAAAGATTCCATCGTCTAAATTGGGACATAAGTACATTGGACCTTATAAGATCAGTAAGATTATAAGTGCTGTTGCTTGTCGTCTTCAACTGCCCAGAACTATGAGAATCCACCCTGTCTTTCATGTATCCCTACTAAAGGCTGCAACACCCAATACGTTTCCTGGACGTTCTTCTCCTTGCCCTGACTCAGTGCTGGTCGATGGTCAGGAAGAATTTATGGTGGAAAGAATTCTAGATTCCAGGTTGTACAGAAATCAGTTGCAATATTTGATTAAATGGCAGGGCTACCCAGTGGAGGACAACTCATGGGAACCAGTCAATAATGTAAATGCTCCTCGCCTGCTCCGCCAGTTTCATCAGAGGTACCCTGACAAGCCTGGTCTGAGGTCATCCGGAGGTTGTCCCTAAGGGGGGAGTAATGTAAGGTTCTTTGTCTCTGTTGACATGTTCCTTGAAACTCAGTTTTCCGTCGGCCATTTTGCTTTCTGTCTTTCTGCAGCTCTTGCCCTCAGTTAATATGGAGTTTCCAGTTTTCATGTTCCCGCCCTGATTCTTCCCTCTTGCTTCTTAAGCAGCCTCAGCTGAACAATCACTGCTCCTGAATCAAGCCTCAGTCAGTCTGTGACCTGACTCCTGGAAACCTTGGACTTGTACTCCAGCTATTCCCTACTGAGGAACCTTGGAACACTTTTGGACTCTGGAAACCTGCTGTTTGGTGAATCCATGTTTGCAGAGGAATTACGGTACAGAGAAGAGATCCTGAACCTGCTTGGAGATTTATTGTAGTGCTTGAAGTTACTCTGGCCTGCTGTGTCTCCTGCTTCTGTTCCTGCAAACTGTGTGAACTTTTCAGCATGCTTGTATGAAGTAATACAAGTCATTTCATTTCAACCTATGTCTCCTGTGTTTTCCTCGCACCCAAGCACAAGACGCTATAGGAACTGTACACTATACATGACATTCTATGTCTTTGGCTATTCAAATTGACAGACGTATGCGTGAGATAGTGTTGCCTTGTGAGCCAGCTCCTGAGCCCATGCAGTGTGATGGAGTGACTTCTGGGGCTCAACGTCATGAGTTTCGTAAGCGCAATGGGTTATGTTTCTACTGTGGTGACGCTTCTCATGCTATTTCTGTCTGCCCTAAGCAGGGAAGACGTTTTGCACGCTCAGTTGTCTTGGGTAGTGTTCAGAATAAATTTCTGTTGACTGTTACCCTGATTTGCTCCCTGTCCACATTTTCTGCTCAGGCTTTTGTTGATTCAGGAGCAGCTATTAACCTGATGGATTTTGACTTTGCCAAACGTTGTGGGTTTCCCATGATACCCCAGAGGAAGTCTATTCCCTACAGGGCATTGATTCTACCCCTTTGGCAGAGAATAAACCCCAGTTTTCTACTCAGGTGATAATGAGGGTTGAACCAGATCATCAGGAGAGTTGCAAATTTCTGGTGCTGCATAATCTGCATGACATTATTGTACTAGATTTCCCTTGGTTACAGTCTCATAATCCTGTTTTGGATTGGAAATCTGTGTCTGTGACCAGTTGGGGCTGCCAATGTGTTAATACTGACACTCCTGTTTTTTCTGCCTCTCCCCAGTCTCAGGATGTCCCTGACTTTTGACTGATTTTTCTGATGTGTTTAGTGAAAGTAAATCTGCATCCTTGCCCCCTCACAGGAGCTATGATTGCGCTATTGAGTTAGTGCCTGGTGGTAAATTTCCTAAAGGTCGCCTTTTTAATTTATCTGTGCCTGAACATGATGCTATGCGATCTCATATCAAGGAGTCTTTGGAGAAGGGTCATTTCAGACCATCCTCTTCACCCTTGGGTGCCGGTTTTTTCTTTGTGGCCAAAAAGGATGGTTCATTGAGGCAGTGTATTGATTATCGCCTCCTGAATAAAATCACTGTTAAATATCAATATCCGTTACCTTTGATTTCTGACCTATTTTCCAGAGTGAAAAGTGCTAGTTGGTTTACCAAGCTTGACCTCAGGGGGGCGTATAACCTTATTCGCATTAAGCACGGGGATGAATGGAAGACGGCGTTTAATACCCCAGAGGGGCATTTTGAGTACCTAGTGATGCCTTTTGGGCTTACTAATTCCCCTTCCGTCTTCCAATACTTCATGAATGATATTTTCAGGGATTTTGTGGATAAATTTCTGATTGTTTATTTGGATGATATCTTTATTTTTCCAATGACTGGGACTCTCATGTGAAACATGTTCGGACTGTGTTGCAGATTTTGAGAGAGAATGCACTGTATGTGAAGGGATCAAAGTGTCTTTTTGGCTTACAGAAGATCTCATTTCTGGATTCCTTTTGTCTCCGTCTGTTATTGAAATGGACCGGTCAAGATTCAGGCCATCTGTGATTGGGTTCAACCTACTTCATTGAAGGCACTTCAGAGATTCTTGGGTTTTGCCAATTTTATCGTAAATTTATTGGCAATTTCTCTGGTATTGTTAAACCATTGACTGATTTGACCAAAAAGGGTTCCGATGTGGTGAATTGGCCTCCTGAGGCAGTTTCTGCATTTCAGGAACTTAAGCAGAGATTCATTTCTGCTCCTGTTCTACGGCAGCCTGATGTTTCTCTGCGTTTCAGGTGGAGGTTGATGCTCTGATATTGGGGCAGGTGCCGTTTTGTCCCAAAGGGATCCAGAGAACTCTAAGAGTAACCTTGTGCCTTTTTCTCTCGAAAATTTTCTCCAACTGAACGTAATTATGACGTGGGTAATCGGGAGTTATTGGCCATGAAGTGGGCCTTTGAAGAGTGGAGACATTGGCTGGAAGGAGCCAAACATCTGGTGGTGGTCCTCATGGACCATAAGAACCTGGTTTATCTCGAATCAGCCAAGCGACTTAATCCTAGACGGACCAGGTGGGCCTTGTTATTCACACGTTTTAATTTTGTGGTTTTTTTTCTTCTGGCACTAAAAATGTCAAGGAGGATGCCCTCTCGAGGAGTTTCTTTGCAGATTCTCCTGGGTTATCTGATCCTGCTGTTATTTTGAAAGAAGGTGTGGTTCTTTCCGCCATTTCGCCCAATTTGAGACTGGCTCTGGAAGGGTGTCAGGAGGATAAACCTGAGCGCTGCCATGTTGGGAAGTTGTTTGTTCCTGACCAGTGGAAAAAAAGTGTGATGTCTGAGATTCATTGTTCCGCGTTGGCTGGTCATCCCGGGATTTTTGGTACCAGAGACTTGGTGAGTCGCTCCTTTTGGTGGCCTACTTTGTCTCGTGACTTCAGGGACTTTGTGCAGTCCTGTGGAACTTGCTCTCGTTCCAAGCCTTGCTCTCGTTCTAGTGGTTTGTTAATGGCATTACCTGTACCCAAGAGGCCATGGACCCATATTTCTATGGATTTTATTTCTGTCCTTCCTGTCTCTCAGAGAATGACCGTTATCTGGGTAATCTGTGATAGGTTTTCCAAGATGATACATCTTGTGCCATTACCTAAGTTGCCTTCCTCCTCCGAGTTGGTGCCTTTGTTCTTTCAGCATGTGGTTCAGTTATATAGCATTCCGGAGAATATTGTGTCTGACAGAGGAGTCCAGTTTGTTTCCAGATTTTGGAGGACATTTTGTTCTAAACTTGGTGTTCAGTTGTCTTTCTCCTCTGCATTTCACCCTCAGACCAATGGACAAACCGAGAGAACAAACCAGACCTTGGAGACTTATTTGAGATGTTTTGTGTCTGCTGATCAAGATGACTGGGTCTCTTTTTTGCCTTTGGCTGAGTTTGCTCTTAATAAAAGAGCTAGCTCTGCCACCTTGATGTCTCCATTTTTCTGCAATTCCGGGTTTCACCCTCGATTTTCTTCAGGACAGGCGGAGGCTTCTGTCTGTCCGGGGCTTGACTCTATTGTGCAGCGTATGCAGCAGATTTGGGTCCAGGTGGTGGAGAGGTTGTCTCTCTCTCAGGAGAAGGCCCAGCGGTTTGCCAACCGGCATAGGACTGATGGTCCTCGTTTTAAAGTGGGGGACTTGGTTTGGTTGTCCTCAAGGAATATCCCTATGAAGGTTGCATCTCCAAAATTTAAGCCAAGGTTCATTGGACCTTATAAGATCATGGAAATTATTAATCCGGTTTCCTCCCGTTTGCTTCTTCCAGGGACATTTAAGATCCATAACGTGTTCCACAAGTCCTTATTGAAGAGGTTTGTCGTAACAGTGGTTCCTATGGCTGCGCCTCCCGACCCTGTTTTGGTTGAGGGAAATTTGGAGTATGTGGTTGAGAAGATATTGGATTCTCGTTTTGCTAGACGGAAACTCCAGTATTTGGTTAAGTGGAGAGGTTATGGTCAGGAGGACAATTCTTGGGTGTTTGCTTCGGACATTCATGCTGGGAGACTTATCCGTGCCTATCATCGAGCCCATCCTGATTGGCCTGGTTGTTCAGGTGAGGGTTCGGTGACCCCTCCTCAAGGGGGGGTACTGTTGTGAATATGCTGAAGGCGGCTTCTGAGCTGGGGCTCCCTCCGGTGATTGCTGAGGGTAATGAACTGATTACCGAATGGCCTTCAGCTGGTGCTGAATGGTAGGATATAAGTGGCCTGAGTTCCCAGCAGCCTTGCTGGTTATCAATTGTTCCTTCTGGTCTTGCTTGAAGCACTGCTAGTTTCCTGCTCTCCCTCAGATAAGTGTTTGCTGTTTTTTTTTCCTCTGTTTGATTTTCTCTGCTGGTTTGCTGCTTGCAGTGGACTGCAGCCTATCCCCTTTTGGGGGTCTGGCGCTGCAATTGTGCTCCGTTTGTGTCTGCACTTTTGCTTTGCTCCTTTGTTACTTTTTATTTGCTGAATAGCTTTTTGTTACACCAGAGATCTGATATAGGTGGATGAGATCGTGTGATCTCAGGTTTTTTGGCAATCAGAAGTGTTGGTATTTTTGTTAGGGTTTTTGTTGGATTGCAGTCAGAATTCTTTCCTGTACTTTTCTGTCTAGAAAGATTGGGCCCCAGAGTTTGCTCATTCTATTTTCTGTCTGTGTCCGTGCTTTCTTCTTGTCTAACCGCCATTACATGTTTGGGGGCTTCCTATTTTCTTTGGGGATCTGCTCCGGGCAGATAGCTTTCATCTTTCTGCCTTTAGGGGTAGTTATCTCTCAAGCTGTGACGAGGCTCTAGGATCACCGTAGGAACGCTCCACGGCTACGTCTAGTTGTGTGGTTAGTTCAGGTTACTGCAATCCAATAGGTTCCAGCCTCTCTGGTGTATTACCGCTTTTGCTATTTTTTGCTATTTCTCCTCAGTTACCGAAACATATCACACAGGACTATGGGATGGAGGATATATATGATGGGTATATATACATGGGACTGTGGGATGGAGGATATGTATGATGGGTATATAGACATGGGACTGTGGGATGGAGGATATGTATGATGGGTATGGCATGGGACTATGGGATGGAGGATGTGTGATGGGTATATGGACACGGGACTATGGGATAGAGGATGTGTGATGGGTATATGGGCACAGGACTATGGGATAGAGGATATGTATGAAGGATATATGGAAACAGGACTATGGGATGGAGGATGTGTGATGGGTATATGGGCACTGGACTATGGAAGATATGTATGATGGGTATATGGGGATTGGACTATGGGATGGAGGATATGTATGATGGGTATGTGGGCACGGGACTATGGGATGGAGGATATGTGATGGGTATATGGGTACTTGACTATGGAATGGAGGCTATGTATGATGGGTATATGGGCACGGAACTATGGGATGGATGATGTGTGATAGGTATATGGGCACTGGACTATGGGATGGAGGATGTGTGATGGGTATAAGTTCACTGGACTATGGGATGGAGGATATGTATGATGGGTTTATGCGCACGGGACTATGGGATGGAGGATATATATGATGGGTATATGGGCATGGGACTATGGGATGGAGGATATGTGTGATGGGTATATGGGCACGGGACTATGGGATGGAGGATGTGTGATGGGTATATAAGCACTGGACTATGGGATGGAGGATAATCATTATAATTTGTTATAACTAACCACAGTTAGTTACTATGCCCAGGCAAGTGCAATATAAATTCCAAACCCATTAAAATTAATGATTTGTGTTGTACAGTCATCCTAATATATTTTTCAAGAAAAGTGCATATGCATTGTAAACCAATGTGATGCTGAATATTAGTATAGAGTAGTGTTGAGCATTCCGATACTGCAAATATCGGGTATCGGCCGATATTAGCTGTATCGGAATTCCGATTCCGAGTTCCGATATTTTCGTCTTATCGGATACCGGAATCGGGATGTCACTGTCACTGTCAGTGTCCGTCAGTCGGGTCTGTCAGGAGTCAGCGGCACTTACCCGGCAGAAGATCTCCGGCGGTCACGTCCTGGACTGCTTAATGGCCGCCATCCTCTTCTCCCCGGCGGTCACATGCAGTTTCTCGCGATAACTGCAGTGACTGCTGGGTAATCCCGGCCGTAAAGCAGTCAGTCCGATGACGTCACCGCCGGGGAAGCAGGTAATCAGCTGTGCTGCGTTGCGATGACAGGCTCTGCCTGTCATTGCGATGTAGCAGAGCTGGATCGTCGTGGGACAATCGTTATATGGACTGCGTCGGACAGGTGGTATACTGTTGGTTTGTTTTTTTTTCTTTTTTTACAGGAGATCGATGGCGTCGCAGGAATGAGAGTATAATAAAAGAAATGAAAACTGTGTTGTCTCTTTTATTTCATTAAAATACTTTTTTCTTGCTTTGTCTTTTTTTTACACATTTAATAACTTTGGGATTAATAATGGATCGGTGTCTTATTGACGCCTCTCCATTATTAACCGGGCTTATTGTCACCGTGCAATCAACGGTGACATTAACCCCTTATTACCCCGCTTGCCACCGCTACAGGGCAAGTGGGAAGAGCCGGGTAAAGTGCCACAATTGGCACATCTTTTGATGCGCCAAATGTGGGGCTGCTGTAGCCTGGTATTATCAGGCTGTTGAGGGCCAAAATCCATGGGCCTTGACAGTCTTTTAATACCAGGCCGCAGCAGTCTGCATTTTACTTGGCTGGTTAACAAAAATAGGGGGGATCCCCACGCCGTTTTTTTTTCGAGGGGATCCCCTATTTTTGTTAACCAGCCAAGCTAAGCAGACTGCTGTGGCCTGGTATTATCAGGCTGGCAAGGTCCATGGATTTAGATCCTTAACAGCCTGAAAAACCAGGCCTCAGCGGTCTGCTTCATCTGGCTGGTTAACAAAAATAGGGGGGACCCCACGCAATTTTTTTCGAGGGGATCCCCTATTTTTGTTAATCAGCCAAGATATGCAGACTGCTGTGGCCTGGTATTATCAGGCTGGCAAGGTCCATGGATCTTAGCTCCTTAACAGCCTGAAAATCCAGGCCTCAGCGGTCTGCTTCATCTGGCTGGTTAACAAAAATAGGGGGACCCACACCAATTTTTTTCGAGGGGATCCCCTATTTTTGTTAATCAGCCAAGATATGCAGACTGCTGTGGCCTGGTATTATCAGGCTGGCAAGGTCCATGGATCTTGGCTCCTTAACAGCCTGAAAATCCAGGCCTCAGCGGTCTGCTTCATCTGGCTGGTTAACAAAAATAGGGGGGACCCCACGCATTTTTCAGGATCTTTTTTTTATCCAGAAGCGACTGTCTGGTAATCTGCAAGCCTGATCTTGCCCTTACAGCTTCATAGCGTCTGTTCATCTGCTGTCAATGGGGGACCCGATTCGGGAACTTAACTGACGACTGATTGTGTCCCTGGCTGACCTGAAGTGAAAGTGGAAAGCAATCAATTAAGCTTTCCACTTAAGGGCCCGTCTCACATAGCGATATCGCTACCGAGATCGCTGCTGAGTCACTAGTTTTGTGACGCAGCAGCGAGCTCACCAGCGATATCGCTGTGTGTGACATTCAGCGACGATCAGCCCCCTGCCGGGTATCGCTGATCGTCGCTGAAATGTCAGGACCTTTGATCGCTGGTTTCCCGCCTGTCACACGCAGCGATGCGTGCCTGTCAGAGGGAAACCAGCGATCAAAAAAAGGTCCTGACATTTCTGCGACGATCAGCGATACCCGGCAGGGGGGCTGATCGTCGCTGAATGTCACACACAGCGATATCGCTGGTGAGCTCGCTGCTGCGTCACAAAACTAGTGACTCAGCAGCGATCTCGGTAGCGATATCGCTATGTGAGACGGGCCCTTAAGCGATGTTACCCGCAGTGTCGCTGTCCCAGATCGCTGCCTGAGCTGCCTGTTTGGCAGCTCAGCAGCGATCATGTAGCGATACACCAGCGATCCTGACAAGTGCATATCGTTGTCGGGATCGCTGGTGTATCGTTATGTGACACCCAGCCTTTACTCTCCTGTCAGGCAGGAGAGGAACTCATTCATTTGGGGTTTACTGTGAGGCTGCAGCATTAGCTGCGGTCCCTGCAGTAAACATTAACCCTTTCTGAAGGATTACACCGTGGGACCTGACTGTGCATGGGATAGGTAAGAATAATTTTGCTTTTTTATTTTATTTTTATTACAGGAAATGGTTTTTGCAGTAAAATAAAAGATGGTCAAAAACATGTGTCTTTATTTCATTAAATGATTTTTAATTAAAGTGTGTGTGTTTTATTTTTATTTCATGCAATAGGATTAATAATTGATAGTTGTCTAATTGACAGCTCTCAATTATTAACCTGGCTTAAGGTCACCTTTCAATAGCAAGGTGGCTTTAACCCCATATTAACCCATTCGCCACCGCTACAGGGCAATGGGAATAGACGGGCAAAGTGCCAGAAAGGGCGAATCTAATTATAGATTTGTCTTTCCTGGGGTGTCTGGGGGCAGATGTTAGTAGCCGGGGGGGGGGCAAAAATAATGGTCCCTCTCTGGGCTATTATTATCTGCCCCCACTCACTGGCTTTGTCTGTCTGGTTGCGAAAATAGGGCGGGAGCCCACGCATTTTTTTTCAGCAATTTTACACCTCATATATATATATATATACATGTCATTGAATTTGTGACACATATATATACATATTTATATTTGTAGTTCATACACTTCTACATAGTATAATAGCCGCTAATTCAATTGCCGGCTTTTGTGAAAATGCAGAACCCGACATGAAATGACACTTGGTGTACATAGGGTTAACCATGTCTTTTCATGTCCTTTGCTATCTAATTTGCACAAACAATTAAATCAGACTATGTGTGCAAAATTTCACACCTCTAGGGGTTAATTAAAGGTGTAAATTCGTAGCAAAAAAGTCCGTTTTTTTTACAACGAATTTACACCTTTAATTAACCCTAGAGGTGTGAAATTTTGCACACATAGTCTGATTTAATTGTTTGTGCAAATTAGATAGCAAAGGACATGAAAGAAATGTTTAACCTATGTACACAAGTGTCATTTCATGTCGGTGACCCAACATGAAATGACACTTGGTGTACATAGGGTTAACCATGTCTTTTCATGTCCTTTGCTATCTAATTTGCACAAACAATTAAATCAGACTATGTGTGCAAAATTTCACACCTCTAGGGGTTAATTAAAGGTGTAAATTCGTAGCAAAAAAGTCCGTTTTTTTTACAACGAATTTACACCTTTAATTAACCCCTACAGGTGTGAAATTTTGCACACATAGTCTGATTTAATTGTTTGTGCAAATTAGATAGCAAAGGACATGAAAAGAAATGTTTAACCCTATGTACACCAAGTGTCATTTCATGTCGGGTGCTTCTGTCTTTTCACTGAAGCCGGCTTTACCCGGCAATTGAATCAAAGGATATTTTACTATGTAGAAGTGTATAAACTATACATATATGTATATATATATATATGTCACAATGACATGTATATATATATATATGTATTCTATGTGTGTATATTTAGTGTTTACAAGGAAAGAATGGGGTTTTTTTAGTTGCGATATTTTGTTCCCATAGACTTACATGGGACTTCCGGTATCGGTATCGGGTATCGCCGATATTTTAGTGATATCGGCGATACCATTCCGATTCCGATACTTTAGCATATCGGAAAGTATCGCTCAACTCTAGTATAGAGGGACCCTGCCCGCAAGGCTCACAGTCTACTGGGGATGGGTGAGGATACACTAGGAGAGGGTAGAGCTGGTCGTGCAGCAATTCAGTGGACTGAGGATCACTGCAGGTTATAGGCTTGTCGGAAGAGGTGGGTCTTCAGGTTCTTTTTGAAGGTTTCCATGGTAGGCGAGAGTCTGATATGTTGGGGTAGAGAATTCCAGAGTATGGGGGAAGCACGGGAGAAGTCTTGCATGCGGTTGTGGGAATAAGAGATAAGAGGAGAGTAGAGAAGGAGATCTTGAGAGGATCGAAGGTTGCATGTGGGTAAGTACGGGAGACCATGTCACAGATGTATGGAGGAGACAGGTTGTGGATGGTTTGAAGTGTTGCCAGAGTGCTAGAGGGGAGGCCAGAGAGTAGGAGGTTACAGTAGTCAAGGCGGGAGATGATAAGTGCATGCACTAGTGTTTTTGTGGTGTCATGGTCAAGGAATGCTCGGATCCGGGCAATATTTTTGAGTTTGAGATGGCAGGAGGAGGCTAGGGTTTGGCTATGTGGCTTGAAAGAAAGGGCAGAGTCGAGGATCACTCCGAGGCACCGGGCATGCAGGACTGGGGAAAGTGAGCAGCCATTGACATTGATGGATAGGTCTGGTGGAGGGGTAGAGTGAGATGGGGAAAGAGTATGAATTCTGTTTTGTCCATGTTCAGTTTTAGAAAGCGAGCAGAGAAGAAAGCTGAAATAGCGGACAGACATTGTGGGATTTTTGTCAGTAAGGAGGTGAGGTCAGGTCCAGATAGGTAGATCTGCGTGTCATCAGCATAGAGATGATACTGCAAACCGTTTGATTCTATGAGCTGTCCCAGGCCAAAGGTGTAGATGGAGAAAAGAAGGGGTCCTACAACTGAGCCTTGAGGAACACCAACAGAGAGGGGGCGAGGTGAGGAGGTGGTGTGGGAGAGGGAGACACTGAATGTTCGGTCTGTTAGGTATGATGAGATCCAGGATAGGGCCAAGCCTGTGATGCCCAAAGATGAGAGAATCTGGAGCAGGAGGGAATGGTCCACAGTATCGAAGGCAGAAGACAGGTCGAGGAGAAGCAGGACAGAGTAGTGTCGCTTGCTCTTGGTGGTTAGTAGGTCGTTGGTGACTTTAGTTAGGGCAGTTTCAGTTGAGTGATGCAGTTGGAAGCCTGATTGTAAGGGGTCAAAGAGGGAGCAGGAGGAGAGGTGGGAGGACAGTTCAAGATGGACATGCTGTTCCAGTAGTTTGGAGGCATAAGGGAGAAGAGATATCGGGCGATAGCTAGAAGCAGAGTATGGGTCAAGGGAGATTTTTTTGAGGATGGGTGCAAGCGAGGCATGTTTGAAGGATGAGGGGAACACACCGTTTGTAAGAGGTTGAAGAGGTGTGTTAGAGTAAGTATGAAGAGTGTGGCGAGGTTAGGGATGATGTGTGATGGGAGCAGGTCAAGTGTGCAAGTGGTGAGGTGTGATCTTGAAAGGAGGGTGGAGAGCTGATCTTCTGTCATGGTGGAGAAGTTGGTTTTTCAGGAACAGGGCTGAGCAGCTAAGAGGGGTATTGGGGGCTGTGGGCCAAAGCTTTCTCTGATCGCATCAATCTTCTGCTTAAAGAAGGAGACAAAGTCTGCAGCGGTAATGAGATGAGAGGGATGAGATGCTGGGGGACGGAGTAGAGAATTGAAAGTGTTGAAGAGCTGTTTAGGGTTGTGAGACAGGGAGGATATGAGAGATGAGAAGTAAGTTTGCTTTGCGGCAGTGAGTGTGGACTTGAAGCTGGTGAGGGACTGCTTGTATGCGGTTAAGTGCTCGGCAGAGCGGGATTTCTTTCATCTCCGCTCAGCAACCCTGGAAGCCCATCTCAGTTCTTTGGTGAGGCTGGTCATCCAGGGCTGCCTGTTGATTGTGCGAGTTTTGCTATGTGTAAGGGGGGCGGCCGAATCAAGTGCTACTGTTATTGTGGTGTTATAAAAAGTGGCAACAGCATCTGTGTCATTAAGTGAGGCTATGTCTGTAAGACGGAGGAGGGACTCAGAGCGTTTTTAAATTGAGGTATTTGAAATTTCTGCGAGGGTGGGTGAGTTTGGGGAGTGGGGGTTGCGCACTAGGAGAGGAGAAGAAAGAGAATGTCAGTAGGTTGTGGTCAGACAGGGGGAGGTGTGAGTTAGTGAGATTAGTAAGGGAGCAGAGGCGGGTGAAAATAAGGTCCAGCATGTGACCATCTTTGTGATTGGCCACGGAGGACCATTGAGTGAGGCCAAAGGAGGCAGTGAACGATAAAAGTTTGGAGGCAGCTGGGGTGCAAGCATCAATGGGGATGATGAAGTCACCCATGATGATAGAGGGGATGTCAGCAGAAAGGAAATGAAGCAGCCAGGTGGTGAAGTGATCGAGAAAGGTGGAGATGGCTAGTTCTGGGGGGCGGTAGATGACAGCCAGCTGGAGGTTGGAAGGGGAGTAGATGCGGACGAAATGAACCTCAAACGAGGGAAGAGTAGCGGAGGGTGGTAGAGGAATTGGGGTAAAGGAGCAAGTATTGGAGAGGAGCAAGCCAACTCCTCCACCACGTTTATTGCTGGGGCCAGGGATGTGAGAAAGATGGAGTCCGCCATAAGAGAGTGCAGCTGGAGAGGCTAAGTCAGAGGGAATGAGCCAGGTTTCAGTGATGCCAAGGAAGGAGAGTTTGTTGGTGATGAAGAGGTCATGGATGAATGACAGTTTATTGCAGACTGAGCATGCGTTCCATAGAGCTCCAGGTAGGGGGACCGGAGGAGTGGGGGTATGAGGTTATCATCATTGCGAAAACATGTAGAGGATCGTGGCAGGGTATTAGAGATGAGTGTGGGGATGTGTTGAGGAGGGCCAGGATTTGGGGATACATCGCCAGCAATGAGGAGTAGCAGACAGAGCGTTAGAAGGTGGGAGAAGGATAGGGTATGATGTGGCCGTGTGTGTCTGGACAAAGAGGCTTGTAGGTGGAGGAACAGTTCTGAGGAGAAGGTGAGGTGGCTGGGGAGGATGGAGGGGGAAATGACTAGTTCCTTGCTAGGTGTGGGGATTACAGGAGAATGCACAAAATAGAGAAGTATGGAGGTGAAAGTAAGAAGAAGTCGAAACATTGTTGTAAGTCCGTTTGCTTACAGTCAAATTCCAGTCCAATTCTAGTCTAATTCAGAGAAGCGTAATTAGAAATCTGTAATTTTAAATATGGGATTTGAAATAAGCCTGTGCAGACTGCGTCTATGCAGACGCTTGGACCTGAATATATCTGGGACTGAGAGGGATCAGCTGTGAGAGGGGATGTGGGCGTGTTTAGTCACACCACATGTTGTTTAGCCAAAGGTGAGAAAAAGGGGGGAAGGACTGCACACTCAGAGATAGGGAACCTTTACTATTTTATTTAGATTATTTTGACTACAGAGGAGGTGAATTTTTTTCATTTTATTGAATTCTTCAAACACCAATTCAAGGAAGGTGTTCAAAAATGATGAGAAAAAGGAAATGTGTTCCAGCTTCTTTGAATCCAAACATTTATTAGAAAATGTTTCTTAAAAAAAACCATGGCAATGGCAAAGTTCACATTTGGTCACATTTTGTATAAAAGTTGCATAGCACCTGTTCATGTATAGTTTGATAAAGGACGCCTCGAGCGCTTGAAACGCGTAACTATATCTTGCCATGTGAACTCTGGTATTGCCATGGTTTTTTAAGAAGCATTTTCTAATAAATTTTTTGATTCAAAGAAGCTGGAACACATCTCCATTTTCTCATCAGTACTACACGTGTGACCGCACGAGTTCCATGCCTCAGCAAGCCGTATGCCGCTGTGGGTGAGCTGGTTCATTCTTTTTTCTTTGTCCAATAAATGACCCTGGCTTTCAAGGAGATAAAAGCATGATTTTGGACAAACATCAAGATGTTTTATGTTGTGAACCTTATTCATTGTGAAGTGTCTTTTGATTGTTAATTTACATATGAATGTGTGGAGGTCCAGAAATGAGAAAAATTCATCAATGGTATTTGTGGGCCAAAACGAAAGTCCTGTAGATAGCACAACAGACTCCGATAGTTGAAAGGAAGATAAGTTAAATATATTATTTGAGATAAAATGATTTATTGCTTTTAGAGGTAAGATCTTCAATGTTTATTTAAGAATCTTTAAAAAGGAATAAGTAATAGTTGCATCCATAGATCGACCATGGTGGCCTCTCATGGACAATCCGTGGATGCAACTATTACCTTAACAATTCTTAAATAAAGGTTATAATCAGACAGATGTATGTTGTCTCATCTGAGATAATCAGGAGGATTATGCAAATGACACTGACCAGAGTTTGATCAGAGTATGAGCATAGTGTGATCCCATTCTCTCAGATGAAGAGAAGATGGAGAAAAAAATGTCTTCATCTTCTCTACAGTATTCTGTGAGTCAGCAGAAATAAGACTGCATTCAGATGTCATCCAAGTGCAGTACGATGATTTCCATGAACTCACAGACTTGAATAGGTGAGTGGCATCTGATTTCAAAGTGAAATCACAGCATGCTGTAATTTTTTCAATGACAGATTTTGTTAGTGAAAAAAATTGAGCATCAGCACTGCCCATTGAATAACATTGGTTAGAGGGCTAGCCAATAAAAGAACGGATAGCACTTGTCCAATGTATGCGCTGGTGTTAGCGAGCCCTCACATTCAAGTTGGATACGTTCTTTGGGATCATACTGATTGAATATACTGTACGCGTTAAAGACACAGTCAGGGTGACTGGTTTTGGTAACTTATTTACATCCATCTTCCTACTTTACTCAGTGGCCAAGTGAGCATAATTACTATTTTGTACTTTTTGTGCCATGTCCTTATCATCTCATAAGTAGAGTCCTTATGGTTTTGTTCTTTGCAGATTTTATAACTTTTTTCCCTTTTTAAGTACTGTTTTCTGCTTTCCATACAGTAATGTATTAGTTAATATTAACATAATTACTGTTCTTATAAGTATTACTGGTAGAAATATATAAGTAACTATCATTAGCTGTAATTACAAGAATAGTAAGTATAATAACAAAAAATAATCAACTTGTCAATTGTAATTTGACATGTAGCCTTTATATTGGTTTCACATTGCCATAACCGATATATTGAGAGTCTGAATTAATTTATTTAACAGAGATGTAGTATATTGCTACAATACCTATGGGCTTCTGCACCTGAATGAAGTTTCCATGTCGTCACCCATTTAAAGTTGAAATACATGGAAACCAGTAAGTGTGAATAATCCTCCAGTGTTCAAGTTCCTGGATTATAATTGTCTGGAACTCCCATTAATACTAGAAAATGCTGCATAAGTGGTATCAAATATGAATATACAGTGGTTACTGTACTATATCTAACACTATACAGTGACTTTTTTAATAACATTGACACTTACACAGCCAGTGCTTCTCAAACTGATCTTGGTGTTTCTCTGGTTTATCCTATTGAACTGTATGATTCTACATGTGTAAATCAGGAATAGTTTAAAAAAAATGATTGACTGCAGTGGTCATGTACTAGTTGACAATGTGACTTGATGCTGAGCAGTGTTGCCAGTAGTATGGCATTTGACTAGAGATGAGATGATTATTTCACACAACCACAGCCCAGGTCAGTGCCCTTTGGCTTTATACAGGAGTTGCACAAATTTCCTGAGCTTCTGGCTTTCCGGCACAATGTTTGACATCTCAGCTGGACGTGACATCACCTAGGCGGCATGTGGTGCTCAGATGACATCTCACCACTCTGGCTAATCATAAGTGGAGCCTGGGATCCTGGAAGGTAAGGAAATTCGAGTAGCTCCTGTCCACAGCCAGAGAGCACTTACCTGGACCACAGATCAGGGTTGGGCAAAGTGTTCCTCTAGGTTTGACTGCTGAGGTCACTGATTGGCTGCAGAGATCTCACAACTGAAGATTATTAATAAAGACTGAAAATGTAAATAGTATTGTTTTATTATACTTTATAACATTTATCAATCTTTATTTTTTTCCCGGAAAGACAGCAAATGATACTTTTCATCAAATAAATCATTGGACAAGCAGTAAAGGACATGTTAAAACGTCATTTTGTGGAAGTCACAGCATATGGAATTTGTCACTGGCATGTGAATGTAATTATCTGGAAAGAAGCGTCTGGAGAGTGAAAGAAACAAAACTGATCATACACAACTCTGATGAATTTGCATGACCATAATGGCTGTTTTTTAATTATACAGTTCAAATTTTTGTTCCTGTCCTATTACAGCACGTCTTACTCTTTACACTAAAATTCCTTTTGTCTACCCTGCCATTCCCTACAATTGATGTTAATGTGCTGTTAAAAGGTCCCTTTTGTTTCAAAGTCGCTGTATGACAGGCAAAACTATTTAAATACTCTTTTTATTTTCTTAAATCCTGACTGCCAATAATTCATTAGAAATGACTTCATCCTTGTGTTAGCATTTGTAAAACATTAGACTCTATTGGCGTTCAGCCCACATTCTTCATAAAGCCATCTATTCAAATTCGAGGTGAAGGACTTTCTTCTATGTCGGCATTGTGTATATATTTCTACTTTTTGTGTTTCCTGGTTTCTGCCTAAAATCCTGCCCTGTGCCGGCATGCCAGGTGGCATGTAATACACCTTAAACACATTGAAGTACAGTCAAACACAATAACATCCTTGTGTATTTCAAGACTCTAATGAGAGATGGTAAAAAGCCAGGCAGTGTACAGCCAATCAGATTACTAGGTTGGCTGAACATCCCATGCACTTATGTTCACAGTACAATATGTCCTGCTAAACACATCTATACATTTCCATGTGTTGGAACTTCTCCATGCATTGCAGCAACCATTCTTCCCATTTCAATGGGGGATAAACTCTTAACTACAGAGCACGGGGCTCCAGTGGTTTTAATTGCAGACCTAACTATTTGGCTCTGTCGATGAAACTTTATCTTAGTTCTCCACACTTCAATATGTGAAAAGGCAAAGACAGCAGGTGTGCATAGACATCAGTGCTTGCATTATGTATGGTCAGTAGCCCATGTGACTCAATTGGGACCAACAGTAAAATGCTAAAATCAGTCTGTTACATAAAGAAGCTTCCAGATTTATGGAAAACTTCCATTTCCAATATTGGAAATGTTATTTTTGCCTCAATTTTTGCATTTTCTTAGGGATAACAGGAAATTGCACCATACAATTTGTAGTGAAATTTCTCCTGGGTACGCAGATACCCCATATGAGGGAGAAAACTACTGTTTGGGTGCACGACAGGGCTCGAAAGGGAAGGAGCGTCATTTCACTTTTTGAATGTAAAATTTCCAGTAATCATTAGCGGATATCATGATCCATTTGGAGAGCCCCTGATGTGCCTAAACAGTGGAAAACCCCCATAAGTGACCCCATTTTGGCAATTAGACCCCTCAAGAAATGTATTTAGATGTATGGTGAGCATCTTGAACACCCAGGTGCTTCACAGAAGTTTATAATGTTGAGCCGTGAAAATAAAAAATCAAATTTTCTCCACGAAAATGTTATTTTGGCCAAAATTTTGCATTTTCATAAGAGTAACGGGAGAAATTGCACCATACAATTTGTTGTGCAATTTCTCCTTTGTTTTAGCCCCAGATTTTACATTTCACACAAGTGGGAAAAAATGGTAGCAAAATCTGTCCCACAATTTCTACTGAACGTAGCAATACCCCATATGTGGCTGTACAGTACTATTTAGCCATACGGAGAGCGCTATTTGACTCCTGGAGAGCAGATGTTCCTAGAACAGTTTGCAGACTCCATATACAGAGCCCTTAATTGCTAGACAAGCAAAATCCACCCTCAAGTAACCCCATTTTGGAAATTATACCCCTTGGGGAATTTATCTACAAGTGTAGTGACGATTTTGACTCCATGGGTATTTTCCAGAAACAAGCAGCAATGAATGTTGCTAAGTGAAAATTGCAAACTGCCGTTGTAGTGACCAGCACGCTGTAGTGACCAGTACGCTGCAGTCACCAGTTATGGCAAGCACCCGTAAGTTAGGCGGGCTCTAATCACTTCAGAAATGCCAAACATGGATGCTATATGTGGTTTAGGTACACTGTGGGGCTCAGAAGGGAGGGGGCATTTGGATTTCGGAGCGGAGAATTTGCTGAATTTTTTTTGGCAGGTGAGGAGCCATTTTGCTTTTCCAGAGCCTTTGTACTACCAGTAACATCGAAGCTTCCTATATTTCCCCTAACAGATGACGGACCTGAGTGAGGGCTGGCTTTTTTCTGGATTGAGTTGAAGCTTTTATTGGGAACATTTGGGATCACATTTATCCAGCGCTCTACACTGACAATTTACTTTGGGGTTTCCATCTAAATCTCTGAGTGACATGATTCAGATGAAACCCCCGAGTGATCGATTCACTATAATGAGATAGCAAATACTAGCATTGCTAGTATGGGCAATGATGGAACCAAACAGTGAGTGATTCCTAGAACACAATGTGTTAAGCGTCACACAGAGTGGTAGCAACACAGAGTACCAGGCTCCGTTAATTCACGGAGAGATACAGAACAAAAGAATACTAAGTGCAATACCCTGTTAACGTCACAGGGATGCAGCATGTGTGTTGTGCTTGCTCTGCCCCTAAACTGTGCTAACCACACACAGGAATGAAGTAGATGTTGGCCCAGAGGTAGCCTCCATTGATGCTAGATACAAAACCCTATTGCCTAAACTGAGAGGTGGCTTAAGGGTTGTACTTGATTTGTAACAGAACCATGCCAATAGCACACGTGAACGAAACAGATGCTAAGACAAGTGGCTAGTCACCCCAGTCCAAGCTACTAAACTTGTGAATAACCGGCACCCTAAGCATATAGCGGACAAGGCTCTGGCGCTGAGCCAAAGGTATGAAGCCGTGTGTAGCCCAGCTGCGCTTGGAGCCACATTACCCAGGAGGATGCACTAAAGGTAAACCCACACGTACCTGATACTCATTCACAGCTTCACCAATCCCTGGAGCCACCAGAGGGAGCCCTTGTAGAGAGTATATATATATATATATATATATATATATATATATATATGGATGGTGGAGCCACAGCAGTTAGTCTAGCTGAGACAGTGGTTACTTCAAGACTAGTTGAGGTTAGCCTGAGAGCTGGGAGAGGTCAGTCTGAGTCTAGACGGCAGTGAGATCAGATTACCTCAGAACGTTGAAAGACTGTTTGTTCCCTTGGAGCATGGAAAGTTAGCTCTTGAAGTGTGCACAGATCAGTTAGACGGAAGGTCCTGATAGCTGCTTCAGACAGGGCATTAGAAGGAGAAGAGGGAAAGGGAACAGCAGTGATTGAAAGACTGAAGACTACAGCTTGAGCTTAGTTCACTGTGTGGAGGCCAGTAATAGTGGAGGAAGATAGCCACTTCAGCCTGGTCAGAACTGAGTCAACTGAGTGTAGTTTCAGTGAGCAAGTGTGCCGACTCTTTGAGAGCGGTGAAGAGAAAGGAGAATCAGCTATCTACTGCTAGTGTGCTTATGTTAAGGGTCGGAGTAGGACGAAAGGCGAGTGGAAGATAATACGAGCGTAACGGAGGTTGAAACAGCATTGATAGCTTACCTCTACTCTGCACCACCGGACACCGGGTCCGAGCTTGTTAGCATCTACACGACTAGTAGGAGATACCGAAGACCTTGTGGGACATCAAGTCGCAGGGGCCCACAAGTGCTGATACGTAACCGGGGGTCAGGAAGACGGAGTCTAGCAGGACCCTGCATACAGAGACACTGTTCTATCCTAGATAAGGCCTCACTACAAAGTCAGCCGGGCGTAAAATTGAAGACAGAGTTAAGGTACTGCCACACTAAACAATCCCGCTAGCGATCACAATAACGACGCATACTAATGCGATCGCTAGCGGGATTGTTTCTATATCGCTAAATGCTGCCGCATTTAGCGATATAGTTAACGACGCTATCGCCGTTAGCGATCTTCTTAACGACTTTAGCGGTACAAAAGTACCGCTAAATCGCTAAGAAAAGGTGCCACACAGCGATTAGATACTTACCCAGCGGGAGCGCCGACGAGAAAATAGGGTCCGGAACGATTCCAGCGACGAGCGAGATCACAGCAGGAAGCTCGTCGCTGGAAGCTGCCGCACTGAACAACATCGCTAACGGGATCGCTAAATAGTGACTTTTTTAGCGATCCCGTTAGCGATATTGTTTAGTGTGGCATACCCTTTAGACTTCGTTTCATACAGGTCAGAAACTCACACATACAGGAGTACAGAGGCCCTACACCTACTCAGTGGGAATACTGGATGTGCATCCTCCACCCTGCCAGCTTCCCGGGACGTGCCCGCAACTATACCATCAGTAAAGGTACAGAAAGAGACTTTTGTGTGTGTCTGCCTTATTGCTCCTGTGGCTGAAAGTACCCCTTCTCCGTCCTGCACCCCAACACCGCCATATACCCTGAGGCATCCAGTCTTGCCTGTGGAAGACTTAACACCTTGCTGCCCAGTGACAACCCCTCAGCGGATCTACCCTGCAGCGCTGGTCACCCTGACCAGGTACCACAGGTGGCGTCACGAACAAACTGTAAATACTTTAATCCCCTGTAAATACCCCCCTTGTAGTGAGCGCTCAGGGCCATGGACCGAGCTGTGCTACCCGTGACATCCCCCATAGAAATCAACGGGCTCGGTGCCGAGTACCCCACAGGCCCTGGCGGGCGACTCATCTTTTTGGCATCACGAACAGGATGTATATACTTTAATCCCCTGTAAATACCCCCCTTTTTAGTGAGCGCCCAGGGCCACGGACCGAGCTGTGCTACCCGTGACATCCCCCATTGAAGTGAACGGGCTCGGTGCCGAGTACCCCACAGGCCCTGGCTGAGCGACTCATCTTTTGGCGTCACAAACAGGATTCTGAAGCTCGCTATATGTGAGTCCTGTGTGCCTGAATGGACTGTTTTTGTGCAAAAGACTGTGATTGCTGTTTTTGTGATTTTGCCGCCATTTGCCGCCATTTTGCCGCCATATTCGCGCCCTGAGGCGCTGGTGAAGAAGGAGGGTGTGCTTCGTGGGCGTGCGCTCACTCTGTGGCGCGAAAGAGATGTCCGCCTACCCTAAATGTGACTGCCCTAACCGGACATGCCCATCAGAAAGGGGAATCCGCCTCCTGGTCCAAAATGGAGTGAAGAGGAGGAAAAGGAAATCCCGCCCCTGTACCAAGGAACGGGACCCCCCCGAATGGAGAAGGGACAGGTGACCTGGTAAAGACGGCTGCCGGTAGTGAGCTGTCATGGGAGGGAATGAAGGAGCTCACCCTCCCCAGCGATGAAGCAGATGCAGCGCTGGAGGACCTGGCCCGGCTCCGGGCAGAAGTGGAGCGGATGGAACAGAGCTGGAGAGCCCAGAAGCTGCGGCTGCAGCAGAGCCGATCGCTCCGCCCACCTGTGATCCCGGCATCAGAAACCGTCCAGAAGGAAAGTGAGTGGAGATGCCGAGAACAAGAGGAGCGGCAGCAGCGGGAGCAGCGTGAGGCATCACGAACAGGATGTATATATTTTAATCCCCTGTAAATACCCCCCCTTTTTAATGAGCGCCCAGGGCCACGGACCGAGCTGTGCTACCCATGACATCCCCCATTGAAGTGAACGGGCTCGGTGCCGAGTACCCCACAGGCCCTGGCTGAGCGACTCATCTGCCGCATCAGTGAGCAAGCTTCCTGCCAATGTGTTCAGATGCGGAGCAAAAGGACACATGCAACCATGCAGACAGAGTGGTAGAGTATCCACTCACACACACTAAACATGAATGAATGTGCCGTTGAGAGAATTTAATACATTAAGCTCCACCCCAAACACTCATGCCCAGTCAGCCGAGACTTCGCCCGCTGGCCAATCCGGAGCTGCCACATCACCAGAGTAAGAAGGGTCCAACCACCAATGAAAAGACATTGCGATGACGTGCTTAGTGCGTGCCCTCTGCCTGTACAGTCACTGCAGAGAGGCAGAAGACAGAGCGATGTGCGGCGGTGAAATGGGGACAGGTGAATATCGCAAGTGCTGGGTCCTGAGCCAGCGGTGACACCGGCACCTGGCCCCGTCTGCTCAGGACACCAGCACCTGGCCCCCATCGACGAGAGGTGAGTATGTAACTTTTTTTTAACCCCTTTCTGCAATCAGACGTACTATTCCGTCCATTTGACCTGGGACTTAATTCCCATGGACGGAATAGTACGTCATACGCGATCAGCTGCGCTCATGGGGGGAGCGCAGCTGATCGCGGCCGGGTGTCAGCTGATTATCACAGGATCGCTCCCGGCACATTAACCCCTGGCACACTGCGATCAAACATAATCGCAGTGTACCGGGGCACAGGGAAGCATCACGCAGGGAGGAGGCTCCCTGTGTGCTTCCCTGAGACCCTCAGAACAGCGCGATGTGACCGCACTGTTTTTTGCAATAAAAAGTGTCTTTTAGCATGTGACAGCTGCCAAACATAAAAACCCGCTTTAAATAGTAAATCAAACCCCCCTTTATCACCCCCTTACTTAGGGAAAAATAATAAAATTAAAAAAATGTATTTATTTCCATTTTCCCATTAGGGTTAGGGTTGGGGCTAAAGTTAGGGTTGGGATTAGGGTTGGGGTGTGTTAGGGTTAGGTTTGTGGTTAGGGTTATGATTAGGGTTGAGATTAGGGTTAGGGGTGTGTTGGTGTTAGGGTTGGAGTTAGAATTGGGAGGTTTCCACTGTTTGGGCACATCAGGGGCTCTCCAAACGTGACATGGTGTCTGATCTCAATTCCAGCCAATTTGGCATTAAAAAAGTCAAGCGGTGCTCCTTCCCTTCTGAGCTCTGCAATGCACACAAACAGTAGTTTACCCCCACGTATGGGGTATCAGCGTACTCAGGACAAATTGCACAATAACTCTTGGGGTCCAATTTCTACTGTTACCCTTGGGGAAAATAAAAAATTGGGGGCACAAATATAATTTTTGTGGAAAAAAATATGATCTTTTATTTTTATGGCTCTACATTATAAACTTCTGTACATTATAAACTTCTGTGAAGCACTTGGGGTTCAAAAAAATATGGGGAGGGCTTGGAGACCGCTGACCTCTGCACCACTTGGTAATGATTTATACTGTACATTCCTTGTTACCATATATCCCTGTGCTGACTTTCCAGTGTATATGTGCTCCTGCCCACCTCATTTATAAAATGCCATACATCATGTGGGCTGAGGTAAACTGTGGCTTTGGTGTCATCACAACTGGATAGCTACACAGTGATATCAATATCTATTGCATAGTATATGATTATTGTTTTTGATTATTTTTTTTGTCATTTAGCAGAGGTCATGTTACTCTCCTTAGCCCTGTGTTTTTTGCTATGTGCATTTTTGGTCACAATTCCCCTCCTTGCCATTTATCTGTTATAGTCTATTTTAAATTTAATAAAAATTGTATTTTTTGGACTTTTGACTGTATTTCTGGTGTTTTTTTGCTATGCTAATTGCAGTTGGTCTGTTATAATATAGAGGCATCCATGTGTGGGGATATTATTCCTTGTCTGTATATCAGACATTACACTGTTCACACATTCAAATTGCTTCCTTCACTTTATTTATGATAAACGTGACATGGCGTCTGATCTCAATTCCAGCCAATTTGGCATTAAAAAAGTCAAGCGGTGATCCTTCCCTTCTGAGCTCTGCAATGCGCGCAAACAGTAGTTTACCCCCACGTATGGGGTATCAGCGTACTCAGGACAAATTGCACAATAACTCTTGGGGTCCAATTTCTTCTGTTACCCTTGGTAAAATAAAAAAATTGGGGCACAAATATCATTTTTGTGGAAAAAAATATGATCTTTTATTTTTATGGCTCTACATTATAAACTTCTGTGAAGCACTTGGGGTTCAAAGTTCTCACCAAACCCATCTAGATAAGTTCCTTTGGGGGTCAAGTTTCCAAAATGGAATCACTTGTGGGGGGTTCCACTGTTTAGGCACATCAGGAGCTCTCCAAACTCGACATGACACCCGCAGACCATTCCATCAAAGTCTGCAGTGCAAAACGTCACTACTTCCCTTCCAAGCCCCGACGTGTGCCCATACAGTACTTTTTTCCCACATATAGGGTACCAGCGTACTCAGGACAAATTAGAAAACAACTTTTGGGGTCCAATTTCTCCTGTTACTCTTGGGAAAATAAAATCTGGGGACTAAAAGATCATGTTTGTGGAAAAAAAAATGATTTTTTTGATTTTTACGTCCGGGCGTTATAAACTTCTGTGACGCACTTGGGGCTCAAAGTGCTCACCACACATCTAGATAAGTTCCTTTGGGGTCAAGTTTCCAAAATGGTGTCACTTGTGGATGGTTTCCACTGTTTAGGCACATCAGGGGCTCTCCAAACGCGACATGACACCCGCAGACCATTCCATCAAAGTCTGCATTACTAAACGTCACTACTACTATTCCGAGCCCCGACGTGTGCCCACACAGTAGTTTTCTCCCACATATAGGGTATCAGCGTACTCAGTACAAATTGGTCAACAACTTTTGGGGTTCAATTTCTCCCGATACCCTTGGGAAAATAAAAAATTGGTGACTAAAAGATCATTTTGTGGGAAAAAAATAGGATTTTTTATTTTCATGCCCAGGCATTATAAACTTGTGTGAAGCACTTTGGGGTTCCAAGTGCTCACCACAGATCTAGATAAGTTCCTTAGGGGGTCTAGTTTCCAAAATGGGGTCATTTGTGGGGGTTTACACTGCTTAGGCACATCAGGTGCTCTGCAAACTGAACATGACACCCATCAAAGTCTGCATTCCAAAATGTCATTACTTCCTTTCCGAGCCCTGCCATGCACCCAAACAGTATTTCCCCCCCCCACATATGGGGTATCAGCGTACTCAGGACAAATTGGACAACAACTTTTGGGGTTCAATTTCCTTGGGAAAAATCAAAAATTGGGGACTAAAAAATCATTTTTGTGGAATTTTTTTTTTCACACCCAGGCATTATAAACTTTAGTGAAACACTTGGGGGTTAAACGTGCTCACAACAGATCTAGATAAGTTCCTTAGGGGGTCTAGTTTTCCAAAATGTTGTCACTTGTGGGGGTTTCCACTGTTTTGGCACATCTGGTGTTCTCCAAACGCGACATGGCATACAGCAAATTCTGCTTTGAAAAAGTCAAACTGCGCTCCTTCCCTTCCGAGCTCTGCCATGCACCCAAACAGTGGTTTACCCCTACATATAGGGTATCAGCATACTCAGGACAAATTGCACAATAACTTTTGAGGTCTTGTTACCCTTGGGAAAATAAAAATTGGGGTGAAAAGATCATTTTTGTGGAAAAAATATGATTTTTTAATTTTACGGCTCCTCGTTAAAAACTTGTGTGAAGCACTTGGGGGTTCAAAGTGCTCACCATAGATCTAGATAAGTTCCTTAGTGGGTCTAGTTTCTAAAATGGGGTCACTTGTGGGGGTTCCCACTGTTTAGGCACATCAGTTGCTATCCAAATGCGATATGGCGTCCAATCTCGATTCCAGCCAATTTTGTTTTGAAAAAGTCAAATGGCTCTCCTTCCCTTCCGAGCTCTACCGTGCGCCCAAACAGTGGTTTTCCCCTTCATATGGGGTATCAGCGTACTCAGGACAAACTGTACAACAATTTTTATGGTCCAATTTCTCGTGTTACCCTTGGGAAAATAAAAAATTGGTGACTTAAATATCATTTTTGTGGGAAAAAATTAGGATTTTTTATTTCCATGCCCGGGCATTATAAACTTATGTGAAGCACTTGGGGTTCAAAGTGCTCACCACAGATCTAGATAAGCTCCTTAGGGGGTCTAGTTTCCAAAATGGTGTCACTTGTAGGGGGTTTCCACTGTTTAGACACATCAGGGACTCTGCAAACTGAACATGACACCCATCAAAGTCTGCATTCCAAAACATCATTACATCATTTCCAAGCCCTGCCGTGTGCCCAAACAGTATTTCTCCCCCACATATGGGGTGTCAGCGTACTCAGGACAAATTGGACAACTTTTGGGGTCCAATTTCCTTGGGAAAAATCAAAAATTGGGGACTAAAAAATCATTTTTGTGGAATTTTTTTTTTCACACCCAGTCATTATAAACTTTAGTGAAACACTTTGGGGTTCAAAGTGCTCACAACAGATCTAGATAGTTTCTTTGTGGGTCTAGTTTCCAAAATGGTGTCACTTGTGGGGGGTTTCCACTGTTTAGGCACATCAGGGGCTCTCCAAACGCAACATGGCGTCCAATCTCAATTCCAGCCATTTTTGGTTTGAAAACGTCAAACGGTGCTCCTTCCCTTCCGAGCCCTGCCGTGTGTCTAGACAGTAGTTTTCCCCCACATATGGGTTATCGGCGTATTCAGGGGAAATTGCACAACAACTTTTTCTGTCCATTTTCTTCTTTTACCCTTGTTAAAATAAAAAAATTGTTTGTAAAAGATCATTTTTGTGATTAAAAAGTTAAATGTTCATTTTTTCCTTCCAAGTTGCTTCAGCTCCTGTGAAGCACCTGAAGGGTTAATAAACTTATTGAATGTGGTTTTGAGTACCTTGAGGGGTTCAGTTTTTAGACCCCTCAAAGTGACTTCAAATGTGAGGTAGTCCCTAAAAAAAATGGTTTTGTACAATTTGTTGTAAAAATTAGAAATCGCTGGTCAACTTTTAACCCTTGTAACTTCGTAACAAAAACATTTTGGTTCCAAAATTGTGCTGATGTAAAGTAGACATGTGTGAAATGTTATTTAGTAGCTATTTTGTGTGACATATTTCTCTGTTTAAGGGAATAAAAATTCAAAGTTTGAAAATAGCAAAATTTTCCAACTTTTCGCCATATTTCCATTTTTTTCATAAATAAATGCAAGTGATATCGAAGAAATTTTACAACTATCGTGAAGTACAATATGTCACGAGAAAACACTCTCAGAATCGCTAAGATCCATTGAAGCGTTCCAGAGTTATAAACTCATAAAGAGACAGTGGTCAGAATTGTAAAAATTGGCCCAGTCATTAACGTGCAAACCACCCTTGGGGGTGAAGGGGTTAATCACAGCAGCAGCATTATATGGGGCATATTTTAATATGGAGCATCTTATGGGGCCATCATCAACCTTTATGGAGCATTATATGGGGTATTTTTAATATGGAGCATCTTATGGAGCCATCATTAACCTTTATGGAGCATTATATTTGGCATATTTTTCTATGGAGCATCTTATGGGGCCATCATTAACCTTTATGGAGCATTATATGGGGCATATTTTAATATGGAGCATCTTATGGGGCAATCATTAACCTTTATGGAGCATTATATGGGGCATATTTTTCTATGGAGCATCTTATGGGGCCATCATTAACCTTTATGGAGCATTATATGGGGCATATTTTAATATGGAGCTGTGAGGAAGGAACAGCCAACATCTTGGATAGGGCCTATACCAGCCTCCATTTTGTCTGTTCACAGAGCCACAGGCTGCTAACTGCACCTGGCCCCAGGGCCTGTGGGCATATTCAATACGACAGGGTTTTGTGTCCACTGTGAATAAAAAGGTTGTTTAGTATGCTAAGTAATTCAGGCCCAATGTTGAATAGCAAGGTCTGTTAGTATGATAATGAGATAAGGCCAAAACAAGACCTGAAAGCTTTAGCCTGAGCCATGGTAGCCTGGGGACTTCAATTAGATTATACCTGCCAGCTAGACACAAAAAACACATCTATTGTGTCTCCCAGCCATGACGGCTCCGTTCTAGGATTATGAATTATGAGCACATCTTTCTAGGTACAAACTCATAAAAAATATCTGTGTGATCCTGCGGACCTCGGGCATCTGATGGTGCAACTCCCGAGTCGGTGATGGCTCGGGGTCTGAGATATAGAGATTGGCTCTCCACAGAGACCCAATTGGGCCCGGTTTGATCTCCATGCGACAGGCAAAACATACTGCATCCGCTGGTACCTCTCGTGTCCTGATCCGATCATCCTGAGAAAGTTAACCCCTTTGCTAGATATTGGGAATAAATTCTGCAGGGAGTTAAGGGTGGAGATTGTCAGCCCACCCTCGGACACCGAGGGTAGGGACCTAGCAGGTTTAAGAACTGTGAGCTATGGGCAGACTGGATCCATTCTCACAGCAGCAAGACCATGGAAAACTAAGGACCAAAGGGACAGATCTGCCAAGGGAGCAGCGGTACAACGTTTTGGGGGACTGTCCAGCAACTAAGACTTTCATCTGTGGATCGCAGAGCTCCCTGCCTCCACATGCCCCTACAACCTGGTAATATTGACCTCTAGCTAATACCTCTAAGCCTTGTACCATTATTGTTGTATTTTACTCTGACTGCAAATCCATTGTAATTCCGTTGTATAGCTTACTGTATATTTCTGTAATTATCTAGTGCGCCCTTAAGGCAATTAAACCATAAAATTAATCTTGGGCTGATGCTTTTACTCTGATCACGAATCTTAGAATACCCAGTGGGTAACAGGACACCCTCCCCGGCGGCCATTTGCTCTAGGTGCAGTTCCCTTACTGACATGAGAGACAAAGGGGGCGCCGGAGAGCTGTGCCTGTGGAGTTACGTCACATTGGTGACGTGGAAGGACGGGGTTGTCCTTCATAGGAGCATCTTATGGGTTCCATCATGAACTTTATGGAGCATTATATTGGGCGTATTTTGTATGGAGCATTTTATTGGGTCCATCATGAACTGTATGGAGCATTGTATGGGGCTCTTGATTCAATATGGATATTCAAAAACATTTAACCTACTGATGTCTCAATTAATTTTACTTTAATTGGTATCTATTTTTAATTTTTAAATTTACCAGTAGCTGCTGAATTTCCCACCCTAGGCTTATACTCGATTCAATAAGTTTTCCCAGTTTTTTGTGGCAAAACTAGGTGCCTCAGCTTATACTCGGGTCGGCTTATACTGGAGTATATACAATAATAGAAAGGAGGAATAACAGAGGAACTGCACAACACAGAGTTCTAACAAAAGATTCTCCCAGATTGTTATTTAATGCAAAATACAAGATTTTACACAAAACGCCCTCCATAATATGCTACACATGAAAGCCCCCAACACCAGCGTCATACACTCCATAGTCACAGATCATGTCATACATTTAGAGAGGTTTACCGACCATCAAAAATTGATGGTTTATCCTTAGGATGGGCCATTATCACGTCTGTATGGATTCATCTATTGGCCGACTATGCAACAGTTCCTGCAGGTATTACAGCGTTGTATCATATACTTTCAAGAACCACTAAGAAATGTACAAACCAATGGCAGCCAAAGTAACAGTACCTGATGCCTAGAGACTGGCCATAAGTAACAACACCTAACGCCTAAGTAGTTGCCATCAGTAACAATGCCTGACAACTAAGGACTGGCCATCAGTAACAATGCCTGACACCTAAGGACTGACCATCAGTAACAATGCCTGATGCCTAAGGACTGGCCATCAGTAACAATGCCTGATGCCTAAGGACTGGCCATCAATAAGAATGCCTGATGCCTAAGGACTGGCCATTAGTAACAATGCCTGATGCCTAAAGACTGGCCATCAGTAACAATGCCTGACACCTAAGGACTGGCCATCAGTAACAATGCCTGACGACTAAGGACTGGCCATCAGTAACAATGCCTGACACCTAAAAATGTCTTACGCCTAATGACTGGTCATCAGGTTTTGAAGTCTTCCAGATATAAAGTTTCTCCCAGTATTCTCAGTACACAGGGCTATACAGAAAGTTCCCTGAAGTTCTGTCATATAGACAATGCCCCCTACAGTAAAAAGAGAGATACTGATACTACCCCTAAAAAACATCATAGTAAACAGTACAGAAAAATAGTCCTAGCACAGTGCCTCTTAGTAATAAGTGATACATTACTGCCTCCGCAAAAGTAATTAAATACAAATCTATAGACATGTATATATTATCTTAGCATTGCTTGTAAATAATAGTCATGCAATTGCCAAAAAACACATTCTATACTGTTACTGAACCCGCACACCCACCATACCAAGACCAATATATCAATAATACTACTATACTGTACATTGCAAAATAATGCCACCATGTCATTGTGAGGGAGGGACAGGACCGTAGTCGTGGCTGAGCATATCGGGTCTTGTGCGCCCTGGTCTCCCTTCACATACAAAGAACGTCCTTTAGTCAGTGTACTTGCCTCTCCGTTCTCCGCTTCTTCAAGATCTCCTCTGAGTTGCTGAAGACCTTCTCCATACATTTGCGCACAGAGACACAATCCAATTGTAACTTAAAACATAGAGCTTTACTTTTTCCTCTTCGCAGCACATTCTTATTTGATATAACATCAGCATAGGGTTCCATACAGTCCACATTCTCCACTTTCCCTGCACTTCTACCTGCGGCCTTCAGTACGTGCCCGGGTCGTACCACCTCTTGCGGTAACGCAGCGTCCTCCCTGTTCAGACTTACTACGCTTAGGAGTTCCCTCGTCTGTTTCGCCCTGGATACGAGGGCATCAGCCCATGCAGTAAACTGCCACATTATAGAGCCACCTGCATCCCCGTACTGTTATGGCCTCAGCTGTAGTCTCTGATTCACCACTGCTGTCACATGGCTGCTAAAGCTGCACTTCTGGCCCAGTGGGCCCTGGATGGCTGGGCTTCACACTTAAATGTTGCAGAGCTACTGGGTAGCTCGGGCTCTAAAGCCCACCCAAGCTGTATGGGCTCTCTAGCCCCTCTGAATATAACTAGGAAAATGTTCCTGCCTTATCCCAGTTAACTCCTCCTATAGTTAACTATATACACTAATCACTATACTAAGGTGTCATGTGCCCCATCTAGTGGCCAATATAAGGAACTACACTTCCCCTAGACAACTATGGAAATACAATACAATATTATAAAACATTCATATATCAGCAAACGGTTGGTAAAACACTATATAAATAGCTGCATGAAATCACATTTACATACTATGGTTACACTCTCACTACATTAAGAACCGGGACGTACTTAAAGGGGTAGGGGCTGTAAGGATTAGCCTCGCTTGAGTGCGACCGGAGGTAAGCAGGAGGGCGACTTCACTCGATTCTTCAAGCAAGTTTATTCAAACTTCATAAACTGCTCATAACAGAAAAACAAAAACAGCCTTCTCTGGCACAAAGTAACAAAAAGCATATATATATACAGTCCTGGTACTCTAGCAGAGTAGTCTCCTCAGAGCACACACACTGGAGGTCTCCACACCTCCAGCCACTCACACCTGTGGCCAGCAGTAGGCTCATTTATATCTCAGACATCCAGCTAACACAGAACACATGACTGGTCATGTGGTAGTGACATCATCACAGGTCCTCAAACCACATACAAAGGTATAGTGATGACCTACTCTCCCATCTATGTGTTCATAATATTGCTACATACCTCCCCCCTCTGCCTAAAGCCATGGGCTTGGCACATTTCATTCACCGACTAGAAACTCTTTTCAGTCGTCTCCACAATTAACCGGTCTGTCAGAGTTTGGCTTAGGTCACTGAGTCCTGAGCTAATTGAGGTGTCACTGCCTCTACCTCTCATTTCAGGCGATCTATGTCCTGTCTTAGTTCCACTTCGATGACTTTCACTCTGAAGCGAACTTCTGCGCCTCTCTATATTGCGGGTTGAAGGTGGCTGCCTTTTTTTCCCCAAGTCTTGCAGATGTCTGTTGGTCTGCTCCTCCTCAATTCTTAGCTGCTCTATTCTTCCCTGGTGCACCTCCATGAGCATCCGGATCTTCCCAAGGTTTTCCACCAACCCCCTCCGACTTGGAGGTTTTCTTATTGGCTCCCGACGTCTCTGCTTCTCGCGGAGGCATTGTAGTGGCATATCCCTTATGTCAGCCTCCCGCTTCATTGTGACTTCCCAGGTGTGGCCATCTGGGTGGCGGTTCCCTTGCTGACTTTCTTCCTCCGTTGAGGCCCCTTCTTTGGTCAGCCTCTCCAGTTCACTCTCCTCCCGTACGCTTGGACCAGGAGATCGCAACCATTTGGTTTCCCGTTCTGTCGTGGACTTCCTGAGCTGGGCATTAGCTTCCTTCTCAATCTGGAGTTCTTTGAGAATTTTCTCTCTCTCCTCTGCCCAGCAACGGTGCTCATCCTCTCTCCATAGAAGTTCCTGCTGATGCTTCTCCTGGGCCTCTCTGAGCATCTCCATATCTTTCACTAGGATTTTGTTCGCCGTCTGGCACGCTGACAGTTGACCTTGGACTTTAGAGGCTTCCTTCTCCAGGTCCTCCACTCGTTGCTGAATCCCTTGTCTCCGTATCCTTTCTCGCCCGACTGTCTCTTTAAGCAGCTCCATCTCATGGACTTGCTCTCTTTTATCCAGTACATGTGGCACCATCCTTTCCCCCTTTTTTCTCTTCTTAGATCGTATAGGCTGTCTGGCCTTCCTGCAGCCCCTGCGGTGAGGAGGAGATCTGCCACTTGTACCCGACTCCACCTTGCTGCACTCGCTTTCACTTGCGGCTAAGTTACAGTCTGCATAGGAGTCATTTCCACTCCTCCTGTCATCTTGGAACAGCAAGTCCCCACTTAACCAGGTGTCGGCCCCTATTCCTGGAGCTACCCAGTTTTCTGCGGTCCTATATTTGGTCACCCCAAAGTTTCCACTTTGGTCTGAGCCACACTTTCTTACGGTCACCAGGCACTGGGTATCTTTGACTTTAGGGGTGGCTACCTCTGTTTTACCCACCACACTATCAGCAACCACTACAGCCTCCTGCAGGGATGGGCCTCTCTTAGGGTCATTCTGGTTCCCTTCTGAGCAATCAGCCAGTGCTTCGTCCCACACCTCCCAAAACCGTTTAAAATCCTGGCTTATTATTATAGGGTATGGTAAGTCTGGGACTACAGGGACATCATGGGTAGAAATAATAATGGACGTCTCAATGATTACCCTGGATACCGGATACTCCCTAGTGACCCCATGAACACAAGGACTTCTATCTTTTTTCCGGGAATCAGATAGACAGGGAGTGTGTCGCTCAGCAGAGTCACCTGGCTTTCTGAGTCTAGAAGTCCACTCACACACTCTCCATTCACTATTAGAGAACAGTTCAGTGCCCCCCGGTCAGATGTAAAGTCAGTACACCATTCGCGACATACGCTGTTCAAACCCTGAACCCGGCAATAGTTCCTCGGCTCATCCGCCGCCACCTCTTTTCTCCTCATCGACTCAGTTTGGGACTCCGCCCCTTCTGAGTGTGGCAGTAGTTTATTAGGGTTTACTGGTTCCCCATTCTCACTAGGGACCTCAGAACCCTTTCTCCACAGATCCCAAAACAGACAGAAATCCCGGCCTATAATTATAGGATGCACCAAGTCCCGAACAACGCCGACTTCATGGGACTCAGTGCCATGCGTCGTTTCAATGTCCACTCTGGCCATAGGGTAGTCCTTTACATCACCATGTATGCATTGAACACCGACTTTTTTTCCTGGTAGTATGTTGAAAGGAAAAGTGGCCCTAATCAAGGTCACTAAGCTCCCAGAGTCTAGCAGCGCCGTCACTGCTTCACCGTTCACCTTCACGGGACATACTTGAGGACCCTGATTGGGGAACGGGTTTCCACTGCAGGCTGGCTATGCATACCATGAAATACGGTGTCTATGCTGCAGTCCATCTGCTCGGTGGTCTGCGGACACCGGGCAGCTATATGTCCTGGCTCATGGCACCTCCAACAAATAATATCACCCGCAGTGACCTTGGGCACCACCTTCCCCCGCCATTTTGACCTTGGGCGCTCCACCCCTTTTTGGGACTCTGCCCCCTGTTGGGGCCGCCAGTACGTAAGGGCTGCTTCCCCACTGCTCCTTCCATCCCCTGGTACCTCTCGACCAGTCCGACCAGTTCATCAGCATTCCGAGGATCACCCTGGGCAACCCAGATCTGTAGGGACTTTCGCAGGGAGTACACAAACCGATCCATTACTACTCTTTCTACCATCTGGGCCGGTGTAGCGGACTCTGGCTGTAGCCATTTCTGGACCAGATGCAGCAGGTCAAACATTTGGGAGCGCGGCGGTTTGTCCCGGTGATAAGCCCAGCGGTGCACTCTTTGTGCCCTGACAGTCATTGTTACCCCCATACGTGCAAGGATCTCCACCTTTAGCTTAGGATACTGCTGAGCGTCCTGCACAGTCAAATCGTAGTACGCCTTCTGGGGTTCCCCTGTCAGGTATGGGGCCAGTACCTCTGCCCACTGCTCTGGGGGAAGTCTTTCCCTCTCAGCAACCCTCTCAAATACAGTCAGGAAGGCTTCAACATCATCCCCGGGGGTCATTTTTTGTAATGTGTGTCTTACCGCCTTTCTGACGTGGTTGTCATCAGCCAGACCTGGGGTTGGGGCGCTCGTCCTGCCCTGGATGGCGGTTGTCAGAAGCTGTATCTGCTGCCGATGCTCCTGCTGGCTCTGCTGCATCTGCTGTTGGTGCTCCTGCTGGCTCTGCTGCATCTGTTGCAACAACATCCTGTTGACCTCTTGTTGCTGCACCTGTGCCTGGACCAAGTGTTTAAGCAGGTCCTCCATTCTCTCCGGCAATGCAGGCTGGCTTGCTATAGCCTTGACCCACGATATGCAGTAACCAGTCCCACTTCTCTGCTGGGAACGCTGCTCGCACGTCTCCACCAATTGTAAGGATTAGGCCTCGCTTGAGTGCGACCGGAGGTAAGCAGGAGGGCGACTTCACTCGATTCTTCAAGCAAGTTTATTCAAACTTCATAAACTGCTCATAACAGAAAAACAAAAACAGCCTTCTCTGGCACAAAGTAACAAAAAGCATATATATATACAGTCCTGGTACTCTAGCAGAGTAGTCTCCTCAGAGCACACACACTGGAGGTCTCCACACCTCCAGCCACTCACACCTGTGGTCAGCAGTAGGCTCATTTATATCTCAGACATCCAGCTAAAGGGTATGCCACACTAAACAACATCGCTAACGGGATCGCTAAAAAACGTCACTATTTAGCGATCCCGTTAGCGATGTTGTAGTGTGCGGCATCTACCAGCGACGTGGCCCCTGCTGAGATCCTGCTGTGATCTCGCTCGTCGCTGACATCGTTCCGGACCCTATTTTATCGTCGGCGCCCCCGCTGGTAAGTATATATCGCTGAGTGTGGCACCTTTTCTTAGCGATTTAGCGGTACTTTTGTACCGCTAAAGTCGTTAAGGAGATCGCTAACCGCGATAGCGTCCTTAACGACATCGCTAAGTTAAGCCGCTATCAGCGATATAGAAACAATCCCGCTAGCGATCGCATTAGTATGCGTCGTTATCGTGATCGCTAGCGGGATTGTTTAGTGTGGCAGTACCTTAACACAGAACACATGACTGGTCATGTGGTAGTGACATCATCACAGGTCCTCAAACCACATACAAAGGTATAGTGATGACCTACTCTCCCATCTGTCTATGTGTTCATAATATCGCTACAGGGCGTATACCAGTCTTTGTAACCCCTTACATCATGACCACACATTATCAACACACAGAGCCTGAATAAAACCACCATCCTGGTACAGAGCAAGACCAAGTGCATCAAGACCACTGGTTTTGCATTGCAAAGCCCCAAAAATTCTGCAACGTGTGAACTTAGCTTCTAGTAGCAATGTCATCCTTCATGTGACGCTCACTCTCCCCCACTTCGACAAAATAAATATTCACTTTTGTCTCCTTCAAATAATGGTTATGCTTATGACCTCAGTTGTGGCCTTATGTACTATCATAAAACACCTCATAGTACAGGGATAGTGAACACAGTGATGTCACAGTACAGGGGTATTATATATAGTAATATCACTGTACAGGGGTATTAAATACAGTGATGTCACAGTGCAGGGGTAGTATATATAGTGATGTCATAGTACAGTGGTAGTTTAGGCAATGATGTCACAATACAGAGGTAGTATTTATATATATATATATATATATATATATATAGTGATGTCACTGAACAGAGGTAGTGTACACAGTGATGTCACAGTAGAGGGGTAGTATAGACAGTGATGTCACAGTACAGGGGTAATATACACAGTGATGTCACAGTACAGGGGTTCTATACACAGTGATTTCACAGTACAGGGTAGTACATATAGTCATGTCTGCTCTCAGTTCCTTGTTTGCTCTCCTCCTTCTTCCTGCTTCTTCCTTCTGTTTCCTCTGCTCTCCATTCTTTGTTTGCTCCTCTCCTTCCTCTCTGCTTCTTCATTCTGTTTCCTCTGCTCTCCATTCCTTGTTTGCTCTGCTCCTTCCTCTCTGCTTCCTCACTCTGTTTCCTCTGTTCCCTGCACTGTATTCTTTTTGCTCATGTTTTCTTTCTCTCACCTCTGCACTGAACAGGCTCTGCACCCTCTCCAGATTTGCTGTTCTTCTCCAGGCATCAACCACAGCTGTTGATGCTCTGCTCTGTCCATTATAAGAGAAGGGGGCCCGGAATGGCTGTTGCTAGGACCTTCTGCTCCTGGTAAACAGCATGATGCAGTGATCAGGGAAGGTCCTCAACCCTGATCACTCCTAAAACTAATGTGTGCAGCTCCTGTGCATGTTAAGGGCGGGGCTATTTCAAGTGTTTATTTCTGTTAATGTTGAAGATTATGGCTTACAGCCAATGAAAACTCAAAAGTCATTATCTCCGTAAATTAAAAAAATTAACAAAAAACACCTGCAAAGGCTTCCTAAGCATTTAAATAGGTCCCTTAGTCTGTTTCAGTAGGCTCCACAATCATGGGGAAGACTGCTGACTTGACAGATGTCCATAAGGCAGTCATTGACACACTCCACAAGGAGGGTAAGCCACGAAACGTCATTGCTAAAGAAGCTGGCTGTTCACAGAGTGCTGTATCCAAGCATATTAATGGAAAGTTGATTGGAAGGAAAAAGTGTGTAGTAAAAGGTGCATAAGCAACCGGGATAACCGCAGCCTTGAAATGATTGTTAAGAAATGGCCATTCAAAGATTTGGGGGAAATTCACAAGGAGTGGACTGCTGCGGGAGTCACTGATTTAAGAGCCACCACACACAGACGTATCCAGGACATGGGCTACAAGTGTCGCATTCCTTGTGTCAAGCATGGATTGTACTGTGCTGTCAAGGCAGGAAGAGGAAGAGGGTGACTCTAAGGGCAAGGAGTGGGAGAACAGAGAGAATGATGATGAGGTAGTAGATCACACTTGGTGTAAACCCAGAGGCATGCAGCTGAGTAAGCTCAGCAGAGGAGGAGGAAGAGGAGGTTACATAGACACAGAGTTATGCAACCATGACAACCAATGCATCCTCAGGCCCAACTCTGGCAGTGGACAGCAGTGTTCGCGGTTCTGCAGTTGGCTACCTTGGGTCTTTTTTTCATATCAGCAAAAATCTAAAAAATTATGTTATCTGTCAACTTTTTTAAAAACAACCTAGTAGAGTAAAAAAAATGAAATAATTTCAGTAATACTGTACATGCATGACTTGGCACATGCGCGATCAACATGTGTTAATCTGGGAATGTCACTGTGCTAAAATGCAGACTAGTCTCGCCAACCACTGTCCTCCCCATCAACCACATTTTCTGATTCACATTTTCTGATACTTCCTCCTCCCTTACCGTGGCAAGTGTTATCACACAGGTCTCCAGCCAAAGAAGCTCCATTTGTTTACCCCCTGCAGTTCAGGTGACTGAGAGCCTGTCAGCTGATACGGAATTGGACATGCCTGCTGTTTTTGACTGATATTACATACCAAGTACACACCATCTTTCTTAATCCACCGTAATATCTCCGCCTGCACCTCTGTCACAGTCCAGCAGCTTGTCGTGTTCACCCTACTCCATACTGTGTCAGCACAGCAGCGAACCCTCATTTATGCAGTTGTGTTCACGTGAAAGATTCTTTATTCCTACACATGGCAAAGTTAACAACTTGAATTTCACCATCTTCAATTTACTAATAAAAATAACCTTTATTTATATACCGCAAACACATTCTGCATTGCTTTACGAGTCAGCAGTTCATATAAAACAGTCAACAGTTACCAAGTTTAAGATAATTAAACAACTAAAGCAAAAATAATGACAACCCTACTCTTCAGAGATTGCAATCTACATTGAGGTGGGGGTGACACCATTTACAGGTGCTTATTTACAATGATGGTACAACCATCTTGAGGAAATGGGGGTAGATAAGGCTGCATGAGCCTTATGGGTATGGTTGAGTAAATGGCGAATTATGTTCAGAGAAGCAGAGAATAAGTTATATATATATATATATATATATATATATATATATATATATATATATAAAAAGGACTTTGATTAAGGAACGTGATAGGCTGCCCTAAACAGATGTGTTTTTAGGAAGCTCCTAAAAATGTCTAAGTTGTGATTATACTCCTAATTTCAGGGGGGACAAAGGGTAAGAGGTGAGTCATCTAGGTAGGAGATTGAACTGAACCAAAGTCCAGATCAGTGGTGTTACTGGCTTTGTGTGTCTCAGAGTTTGAAACATGTGAGAGGCCATGAGAATTGGCTAGAGAAAGAAGCTGGGATGCAGTTAGGGAGGTGGAGCTGTTGAAGTCTTCCAGGATAATTGTTGTCAATCCTGAGGACATGCAGTGTGGCAACGCATATGTGGTCAAGGAAGTGGGTGGGTGGGTGAGTCTGGGGGCCGGTATATGACTGCTACTCTGAGGGAGAGGGGATGGAACACGTTGATGGTGTAAACCTCAAAAGAAGAATGGTGTCCAATCTGCCTGTATTTATTTATTGGGTTAAAAACAGGATTGTTGTTGGCAGTGGGGAGTGCAGGGTTACCATGGAGTTAGCAGTGATCGTATGCGGGATATACGCATATTCCATATGTTGTAATCTGGATGTGCAAAAGCCGTACGCTCACTATTACTTTTCTGAGAACGAATTATTGTGAACAGCCTGCGGCCTCCTCAGATGATTCGTCGTCCAATCGTGTCATTGTCTGGACGATAGGGGCCAGCTGAGAGCTATTCGCTATGACGATCACAACTCTTGTTTCTGTATGACTCATGGCCTGTGATCTCTGTGATTATTGCATGGCCACTCCAATCTGTTGGCCATGGAAATGCAGCCTTTCTGCCTTATGGATACAGATGGTTTCTGAAAGCTGATGGCCATTGCAGTCCCCCCAGTACCAGTTGCCCTGTCACCATTACTTATCTAAGAAAGATGTGCCTGCGTACAGAAACAAGTCACAGACAACATCACCAGCTCCCTGAAAAATTCTGTGTCTGCCAGGGTGCATTTCAACAATGACACCTGGATGAGCAACCATGGACAGGGGAGTTACATCTAGATGACTGGGCACTGGATGACTCTGCTGGCTGTAGGGTCAGTCAGGGAAGGGGCTGCTCCACATGTCTTGCAATCCCCAAGGCTTGCAGGGTGCTTGAAGATGGAGAAATAAACCACTACACACAATAAGATGGATAACTAAAATACTAGACAACAGGGGTTGGAGAACTAAACTACTAAACAGCTAGGGTTGTAGAACTAAACCACTACACACCATATGATGGATAACTAAACTAATAGACAACAGAGGTTGGAGAACTAAGCTACTAAACAGCTATGATTGCAGAACTAAACAAATTAACACCAGAACATGGAGAACTAAACTAATAGACAACAGGGATTGGAGAACTAAACTACTAAACAGCTTGGGTTGGAGAACTAAACTAGTACACATCAGGGAATGGAGACCTAAATCAGTAGACACCAAGTTGTCACTAGACACCAAGTCTTGGAATCTCCAGGGCTTGTGGAACAGGCCTCAGTATGTAGCAGTACCTGCAGTGATTCTACTTCCTCCACCTCCTCTAGGGCCTCCACCTGCGTCCTCAGCCTTTGCCTTAATTAAACACATGTTCCAACACTGCAGAGAGAATCCCTCCCCCACCTTCGTACTGCACAGCCAGGGCTCACCTTAATCACGCAGTGTTTGCAATAATATGCCTTGGAGATTGGTCATACTGATCAACAGTTGTGGTCAGCTATCCATGCCGAGTTTGAGTAATTGCTGTCTATACTCAACCTGGAGCCAGGGAAGGCAGTGTGCGATAATGGTGCAAACCTGGTGGCGGTCATACCCTGGCCAACCTTACACACGTGCCTTGCATGGCTCGTATCCTTAACCTGATGGTACAGCATTTCCTCTGCCACTTTCCCAGCCTGGATGCACTGCTGTAGATACCACTGTCGTGCTGACTTCCACCATTCCACTTGAGTTGGAATAGACATCTTTAGGACTACCTGTTAACTGGTTCATATGCGATGTGACCACACTGTGGAATTAAACTCTGCACATGTTGCAGCGACTGTGTCAGTAGCGCTGAGTAGAGTTGAGCGATACTTTCCGATATGCTAAAGTATCGGAATCGGAATGGTATCGCCGATATCACTAAAATATCGGCGATACCCGATACCGATACCGGAAGTCCCATGTAAGTCTATGGGAACAAAATATCGCAACTAAAAAAACCCCATTCTTTCCTTGTAAACACTAAATATACACACATAGAATACATATATATATATATACATGTCATTGTGACATATATATATATACATATATGTATAGTTTATACACTTCTACATAGTAAAATATCCTTTGATTCAATTGCCGGGTAAAGCCGGCTTCAGTGAAAAGACAGAAGCACCCGACATGAAATGACACTTGGTGTACATAGGGTTAAACATTTCTTTTCATGTCCTTTGCTATCTAATTTGCACAAACAATTAAATCAGACTATGTGTGCAAAATTTCACACCTCTAGGGGTTAATTAAAGGTGTAAATTCGTTGTAAAAAAAACGGACTTTTTGCTACGAATTTACACCTTTAATTAACCCCTAGAGGTGTGAAATTTTGCACACATAGTCTGATTTAATTGTTTGTGCAAATTAGATAGCAAAGGACATGAAAAAACATGGTTAACCCTATGTACACCAAGTGTCATTTCATGTCGGGTTCTGCATTTTCACAAAAGCCGGCAATTGAATTAGCGGCTATTATACTATGTAGAAGTGTATGAACTACAAATATAAATATATATATATATGTGTCACAAATTCAATGACATGTATATATATATATGAGGTGTAAAATTGCTGAAAAAAAATGCGTGGGCTCCCGCCCTATTTTCGCAACCAGACAGACAAAGCCAGTGAGTGGGGGCAGATAATAATAGCCCAGAGAGGGACCATTATTTTTGCCCCCCCCCGGCTACTAACATCTGCCCCCAGACACCCCAGGAAAGACAAATCTATAATTAGATTCGCCCTTTCTGGCACTTTGCCCGTCTATTCCCATTGCCCTGTAGCGGTGGCGAATGGGTTAATATGGGGTTAAAGCCACCTTGCTATTGAAAGGTGACCTTAAGCCAAGTTAATAATTGAGAGCTGTCAATTAGACAACTATCAATTATTAATCCTATTGCATGAAATAAAAATAAAATACACACACTTTAATTAAAAATCATTTTAATGAAATAAAGACACATGTTTTTGACCATCTTTTATTTTACTGCAAAAACCATTTCCTGTAATAAAAATAAAATAAAAAAGCAAAATTATTCTTACCTATCCCATGCACAGTCAGGTCCCACGGTGTAATCCTTCAGAAAGGGTTAATGTTTACTGCAGGGACCGCAGCTAATGCTGCAGCCTCACAGTAAACCCCAAATGAATGAGTTCCTCTCCTGCCTGACAGGAGAGTAAAGGCTGGGTGTCACATAACGATACACCAGCGATCCCGACAACGATATGCACTTGTCAGGATCGCTGGTGTATCGCTACATGATCGCTGCTGAGCTGCCAAACAGGCAGCTCAGGCAGCGATCTGGGACAGCGACACTGCGGGTAACATCGCTTAAGGGCCCGTCTCACATAGCGATATCGCTACCGAGATCGCTGCTGAGTCACTAGTTTTGTGACGCAGCAGCGAGCTCACCAGCGATATCGCTGTGTGTGACATTCAGCGACGATCAGCCCCCCTGCCGGGTATCGCTGATCGTCGCTGAAATGTCAGGACCTTTGATCGCTGGTTTCCCGCCTGTCACACGCAGCGATGCGTGCCTGTCAGAGGGAAACCAGCGATCAAAAAAAGGTCCCAGTGCATTTCTGCGACATCAGCGATCCCCAGGGGGGCTATCGTCCTAATGTTAACCCCAGAGCGATACGCTAGGTGATTTTCGCTGGTCAAAAGGACCAGCAGATCTCGTAGGAACCTTGACGCCTTGAATTAAATACCACCACGCAGCCAGGTCACTCATACTTGGAACTGATTAACAAAAATAGGGGATCCCTTGAAAAAAAAATGGCGTGGGGTCCCCCCTATTTTTGTTAACCAGCCAGATGAAGCAGACCGCTGAGGCCTGGATTTTCAGGCTGTTAAGGAGCCAAGATCCATGGACCTTGCCAGCCTGATAATACCAGGCCACAGCAGTCTGCATATCTTGGCTGATTAACAAAAATAGGGGATCCCCTGAAAAAAATTGCGTGGGGTCCCCCCTATTTTTGTTAACCAGCCAGATGAAGCAGACCGCTGAGGCCTGGATTTTCAGGCTGTTAAGGACCAAATCCATGGACCTTGCAGCCTGATAATACCAGGCCACAGCAGTCTGCTTATCTTGGCTGATTAACAAAAATAGGGGATCCCCTGAAAAAAAATGGCGTGGGGTCCCCCCTATTTTTGTTAACCAGCCAGATGAAGCAGACCGCTGAGGCCTGGATTTTCAGGCTGTTAAGGAGCCAAGATCCATGGACCTTGCCAGCCTGATAATACCAGGCCACAGCAGTCTGCATATCTTGGCTGATTAACAAAAATAGGGGATCCCCTCGAAAAAAATTAGCGTGGGGTCCCCCCTATTTTTGTAACCAGCCAGATGAAGCAGACCGCTGAGGCCTGGTTTTTCAGGCTGGTAAGGATCCAATATCCATGACCTTGCAAGCCTGATAATACCAGGCCACAGCAGTCTGCTTAGCTTGGCTGATTAACAAAAATAGGGGATCCCCTCGAAAAAAAAACGGCGTGGGGATCCCCCCTATTTTTGTTAACCAGCCAAGTAAAATGCAGACTGCTGCGGCCTGGTATTAAAAGACTGTCAAGGCCCATGGATTTTGGCCCTCAACAGCCTGATAATACCAGGCTACAGCAGCCCCACATTTGGCGCATCAAAAGATGTGCCAATTGTGGCACTTTACCCGGCTCTTCCAACTTGCCCTGTAGCGGTGGCAAGCGGGGTAATAAGGGGTTATTGTCACCGTTGATTGCACGGTGACAATAAGCCCGGTTAATAATGGAGAGGTGTCAATAAGACACCGATCCATTATTAATCCCAAAGTTATTAAATGTTTAAAAAAAGACAAAGCAAGAAAAAAGTATTTTAATGAAATAAAAGAGACAACACAGTTTTCATTTCTTTTATTATACACTCATTCCTGCGACGCCATCGATCTCCTGTAAAAAAAGAAAAAAAAAAACCAACAGTATACCACCTGTCCGACGCAGTCCATAGTAACGATTGTCCCACGACGATCCAACTCTGCTACATCGCAATGACAGGCAGAGCCTGTCATCGCAACGCAGCACAGCTGATTACCTGGTTCCCCGGCGGTGACGTCATCGGACTGACTGCTTTACGGCCGGGATTACCCAGCAGTCACTGCAGTTATCGCGAGAAACTGCATGTGACCGCCGGGGAGAAGAGGATGGCGGCCATGAAGCAGTCCAGGACGTGACCGCCGGAGATCTTCTGCCAGGTAAGTGCCGCTGACTCCTGACAGACCCGACAGACGGACACTGACAGTGACAGTGACATCCCGATTCCGGTATCCGATAAGACGAAAATATCGGAACTCGGAATCGGAATTCCGATACAGCTAATATCGGCCGATACCCGATATTTGCAGTATCGGAATGCTCAACACTAGCGCTGAAACCTAGTGTAGGCTGACATTTTTATAGCCTGGCACAATGGACGTGGTGCAATTCACACTTGCGTACTGTATACAGATGAAGGACTTATGCAGGCTTCTGTACATTTTCTTAATGGCTACTAAGATTGCTAATGGTTATGGAGCACACTTTAAATAGTGTGGGTGAGCAGGTGGTGGTGGTCCTGGGGGAAGATGAGGTAGCAGAGGAGGATACCTTTAGGGTTAATAATATCTATAAGTTCAGGTCTGTCATCTCACAGACGTTTGCCATGGGAGGAACAAATGGAGAAGGACCATGAAAAGGACAAGAAGGAAGAGGTGATGGACACAGAGATGAAGATAATAATGATTTCCTCTATGTTGTTAATGGTTGTCAGAAGGGGATGGAGGAAGAAAGCTTGAGTGTTATACCACCAACAACACATTGTGGAGTTGGACCTCATGAAAGAGACCGACCCATGAGTGCCTTCTTGCAGCACTATCTGCAACATGATTGTTACCTGTATAGTTGTGATTCCAAATAGTGCTGCCTACTGGGTTGCCAGTGTGTTTTATCCACAATACAAAAGTAAATTTTGCCTATTGCTTCCCCCTCAGAAAGGGACGCGCCCATGCTGCAGTATCAAAGCATGCTGGAAGACAATCTTGACAGCAGTGAGGCACACAGTTCGAATCACAGTGATAGACTTCCAACCACAGAATTGTTCAGTTGTCAATGCAAAAATATTAGCAGTCTTGCAGCACTGTAGTCCTGTGTTACAACCCCACAAAGGACAGCATCTGCAAACAGTTTGTATGTTCTACCTGTGTTTGCGAGGGTTTACGCCTAGTAATTATTTTTCTATGCACACTACGAAGACATACAGGTAGTAAATTTAGATTGTAAGTCCCAATGATGACAGTGCCAGTAATGTCTGTAAAGCGAATGTTGAATTATTGGCGCTATATAAGTGATAAAAACCCCCCAAAATTGAAAGTGATGCTCCGCCATACTCAAGTGGCACATATATCAGTTTCGTAGATTACCGTATTTTTCAGACTATAAGACGCACCGGACTATAAGACGCACCCAGGTTTTAGAGGTGGAAAATAGGGAAAAATATATTTGAAGCAAAAAATGTGGTAAAATATTTAATAACATAAATAACATACTATTATATGTGGTGTTATTATATATAATAGTATGTTATTATGTTGGAAGCTACTGGAAGGAGATGGTGCTGCGGGACCAGTGTGGTGTCTGTAAAGTACTATGTGAAGACGCTGGAGGGTGAGTATAAGAATGAGGGCACGGGGCTTATATTTAAAGCACCACTCCAGCACTGAAAAATAACACTGGAGTGCTGCTTTAAGATCCCATGGGAGAACTATAACTCTCAGCATGTCCTACAGATCCTATGGCATGCTGGGAGTTGTAGTCCACCACAGGATGGCAGAGTTTTTTTTTATGTGCTGTAATTACTAACATCATGAAGAGGCAGGGCTTTGTGTGGTCATGTGATGCTCCAGCCCACCCTCTTCATGACCTCATCACAGGTCCTCCACAGAAGCATTAAGCATCGCATCAGCACAGCCCCCAGGCTGTCAGGTATGCGATGCCTCCTGCTGCACTCTGCTCCTGCCTCCTGCCGCCTCCTTCTACTTCCAACACAGATCTCCCCAGCTACTGCAGGAATCCAGCACTGGGGAAACCATGTGGCTCTGTCATTTGCTGCTCCTGCTCACCTGACAGGTGGGCGGGGAAGCGGCTAATGAATATTCACTTACTTAAGTATCGGGACCAGTGGTTTCCCCAGCTCTGGTTTCCTGCAGCAGAGGGGATATTTTCCTGCCTCATGCGATTCCACTCCACCGCTGCCCCCTGCCCCCCTCCCCACGTTACATTCGACCATAAGACGCACCCACACTTTCCTCCCAAATTTGGAGGAAAAAAAGTGCGTCTTATGGTCCGAAAAATACGGCACTATTATCAGAAAAATATAAGGAGAGTAACACCCGTAATTAACTCAAAGAAAGTACAGGCCTACTGCTACAGGCAACACATATGAAGGTGACCCAATGCGGAATCTACACATTTACAAAAAATTATTTGCACACATCAGGAAAGTGACAATAATTTCACCACAGTACAGTCATGGCCAAAAGTTTTGAGAATGACACAAATATTAATTTTTACAAAGTCTACTGCTTCACTTTTTCTAATGGCAATTTGCATATACTCCAGAATGTTATAAAGAGTGATCAGCTTAACAGCAATTACTTGCAAAGTCAAATTTGGTTAGAAAATGAACTTTATCCCCCAAAACACATTTCAACATCATTGCAGCCCTGCCTTAAAAGGACCAGCTAACCTATTTTCAGTGATTGCTCCATTAACACAGGTGTGGGTGTTGATGAGGACATGGTTGGAGATCAATCTGTCATGATTAAGTAAGAATGTCACCACTAGTGTTGAGCAATCCGATACCGCAAGTATCGGGTATCGGCCGATATTCGCTGTATCGGAATTCCGATACTTAGTTCCGATATTTTTCCTATATCGTATACCGGAATCGGAAGTTCCCATAATTCTTTGAGAGGCACTGTGATTTTAGTCAGCCAATGAGTAATCCTACGAAGTGTGGGCACATCCTGTACTGCTGCAGTCATCTTAACTAATGGCATGGCTGTGATTGGCTGCTGAAATGATGTCAGAATGCACTATAAAAGGCGCCGCCGCCATTTTAGCGTCACTGTGCTGTGAACTCAGTTAGGGACAGAACGCTGCTCTGCTGACTCTGAGGGACAGTTAGAGATTGCAATTTTGTGTACTGTGCTTTAGGCAGGCTAGTTTACCAACCGCTGTGTAAAGCTTCCTTTTGCCTTGCAGTGTTGTTTTAACAGCTCTGTGCAAGGTGTGTGTGTGAGAGTGCAGGTGACGCTGCAGTTTGCTCTGCATCCAACGCTGTTTGTAGGCATCTGCACGTGTCACTCTGTGACTTTTTTTTTATTTTATTTCGTGGAATTGGTGCAGCTCCATTCAATTGAAATTAACAGTGATCTATTAGTGTGACGCGCTTCCATCCGTATACAATACATTGGTTGCAAACACTATAGAAGTACAGAAAGGAGCCTTTCACAGCTAGTGAACAGTTGTATGCAGTGTTCACTGTAGTCTGTGAGGTTTTCATTTTTTGAGTGCAGATCACGCTCCAGTTAGTTCTTCAACCACTGCTGGTTGTAGTCTGCTGAGCGTGTGTCACTGCCTCATCCTTCACATTTTTCTCTAATTGGTGCTGCTCCATTATATTTGAAAAAAATCTAATCTATTAGTGTGACGCGCTTCCATCCGTATACAATACATTGGTTGCAAACACTATAGAAGTACACAAAGGGGCCTTTCACAGCTACTGAACAGTTGTCTGCAGTGTTCACTGCAGTCTCTGAGGAATAACCACACTTAGGCCTTATAACTTTTCAGACTTTCTTATCAATCTACCAAGATGAAGAAGGCAGGGAGTAAGGCACGTGGTTGTGGCCGTGGAGTTTCAGCAGGGAGAGGACGTGGGATTCTGTGGCTGCTGCCGCACCCAGTGACACAGCATCCACCAGTTTTCCCCGTGAGCGTTCCTTTATGCGCACTTTTGTAGGAGCTCGGCGTACCCCCCTGCTGCGGGAAGAACAAATTGAAGCCGTTGTTGGTTGGATGGCAGCCAATGCATCGACTTCAATTGCTTCCACCTCCTCTCAGGACCACAGCACTGTTGAACAACCATCTGTCTCTTCACCGCCTGCCAAATTGCCCAGGCAGTCAGAGAGCTCTGTAAAGGAGCCAGCTGAGTCTCTGCTTCTGTTCTCAGAATCTGTTGGCTTGCAAACAGGGACCCAGCCAAGCAGCATTCTGGAATGTGAAGAAGAGGCAGTATGCAGTGATGCGCAACAGCTGTGTCCTCTCTGAATCTGAAGAGGCGGGTGAGCCAGTGCCGATGGTCAGCACACCGCAGAATGCATCTGATGATGATGAGACTCAGGTGCCAGTTTCTGTTGAGCATGGTGCTGGCCAGACCACCCAACAGCAGCAGGTGTTGGAAGAGGGTAGTGGAGATGATGAGGTCCAAGACCCAACATGGCGTGAGGAACAGGAAGGTGGTGGTAGCAGCTCTGAGGAAGAGATTGCCCCAACGGTCCAAACAGTAGGGAGAGGTAGGCTGCAGACTCGGTTGCCTGTAGCCTCCAGTTTGGCACCCGTTCGTAGCAGTTCTCTTCCAACAGCCAAAACGGCGCTCCCAGGACTTGCACTGCGTGGTCCTTTTTTGACACACTTGCAGATGATATTTGCTATGTCAAATGCAAGCTGTGTAATCAAAAAGTAAAAAGAGGTAAAAGTGTCAGTAACCTTAATACCACAAATATGTGGAAACATGTGCGATCAAAGCACATGGTTGAGTTACAAAGACACACTGGAGATGTAGGCCAACCTACAGCAGCACCTACATCTTCAGCTCGTGTTCGAGCCTCTTCCTCCAGCTCACACACAGCTGGTTCGGCTTCCTCACAGGATCGCCATGGAAGAACCTCTGTCACTGTTGTCCAGAGACCCAGTGTTATTCCACCCACAGCTGCAAGTTCCCTGTCATCCTCACACTCCCAGGCCACAAAACAGCCATCGGTAGCACAGGCATGGGATAAAAGACGGCCATACTCGGCAAACCATCCACGAGCACAGGCTCTGAATGCTGGCATTGCAAAACTCCTGTCCCTTGAAATGCTGTCATTCAGGCTGGTGGAGACTGACAGTTTCCGTAACTTAATGGCATTGGCAGTCCCACAATACAATGTGCCCAGCCGATTTTATTTCAGCAGGCAAGCCGTCCCTGGTCTGCAAAAGCATGTTGAGGGAAAAATTAAACATGCGCTACTAAACGCCGTCAGTAGCAAGGTCCACCTGACCACCGATGCGTGGACCAGTACCCATGGCCAGGGACGATACCTTTCCCTCACTGCCCATTGGGTCAATGTTGTGGAGCCGGGTACAGATCTTGCGAGTGGCGCTGTACGTGTTCTGCCAACTCCAAGGATTGCAGGAATCAAGTCTGTCCACATTGACTCCTCCTCCTTCTCCAGTTCCTCAGAATCATCGCTGCAGAGCCGTCACGGTCTACTTCCACATGGACCCGTGAACGCTTACCTGTTGCGACCGATATGAGCACAGCCGTGGCCAAACGTCAACAGGCCGTCCTCAAATTAATTTCCATGGGGAATCGAAGCCACACAGCGCAGGAGCTCTGGAATGCCATCAAGCAGGAGAGCGACGGGGTTTTTTTGCCAGGAACCCTCCACCCGGTTTGGGGAAAGTGTGAAAGGGCCGAAAACGGGGGGCACCGGGGGTTTTGGCAACCTCACTCACATATTTTTCCCCTGGCACAGTGCCAATTTGGCGGCAATTTTTTGAGGGACTACCCGGGATCTTATGCACGCTCCCAAAGGGTCCGCCAAATTTGCCTCCTTGCGACGTTCCAGCATGGCCAATCGCGCATCAGCCTCAACGAAATTTTCGCCTTAAAAAACATCGCATCTTTTTGGGTTTTTACCCCCGGGAAAAATTTTCCCCATTTAAAATTTTTTGGACTTTTTGTGTGAGCACAGCCAGCATAAGGGTTTATCAGCTGCATCACCCAAAACCCAACTCCCCAATTTGCGCCAAAACATTTCCCCCACTACTGAGGGCCCCCCTAAAAAAGGACATCTGCCTTTTTTCATGCGTTTGATAAAAAACGGGGGGGGGCGTTTTGCAGAGTCCCTTTATCAGCCTGCCCCCCCCCCTTATCTGCCCGCTTCTAAAAACACTAAAAAACTAAGGATGAGGTTTTGGAAAGGGGGGAGGATGAGGATAAAAAAATTTCCCCAAACCCCTTTTCCGGGGACAGCCCGCGCAACTTTTCCTCAAAAGGGGGTTTGGGCAGGGTTTCACTTTTGGGGAGGATAAAGGGGGGGATTCGGGGGAGGGGGAAACATCCCCCAAAGGGGGGTACCCCAAACGCTCAGCAGTTTTAAAAGCGAGGGGGGGGGTGATGCAAGCACAGAGAACGCCTCTTCAGGGGACAGCGTTTCTTGGCCTTTGGGGGGATCTGCAGCAGGGGGTTGGGATTCGCTGCAGTGCCTAAAAAAACACCCCGCATCGCCCCCTTCTCACCACGCTGATTATTGGGTGACACCCCAACCCTCAAAAACCCGGGGAAAAAACAAAAAAGCCCCCACACCTTAAACCCGGGGAGCGTAAAATCGGGCCCCAAAACACACGGGTCAATCCAAAATTTTTCTCCTTTCCACCCAGAGACAGCGCGCTACTGCTTTAAAAACAGTTTTGTGCTCAGGCGGGGGAAACAGCCTGCAACAAGGGGGAGCACAACAGCCCCCTCTGCACAGGGCAAGACCCTTTTTTCCCCAAATGGGGCGTTTTTTTGGGGCAGCCCCAAAAAATGTCTCCCAACCTCCAGACGCTCCGTCCCCAGAGGCAATTTTCCCAAAAAGAGGGGACAGACTACATGTTTTTCCCCCTCTCAGACCCAGAGGGCCCCCTTTCCCCCCCATTCAATTTTTGGGGTCTCTAAGCGGATCATGGCCAAGCTTAGCATATGTTTTAGTGCTGGCTTCCCTCTCCCAGTGATTATCGAGCGCGCTTTAGTGCTGCAGGTGTGTGCTAACAGACCGCGCATGCACAATCCTCCGATAATGTAGCCCGGGCCCTTTTTTTTTCTGAAAATGAACAAGGCTTTGATTTCGAAAAAATTTGTCTGGCCGTTTCAGTTTAAAAAGGGGTTCCAACGTTACCAGTCCCTTTTTTTTAAAATTTTTCTACCACCTAACCACTCCCGGGCTAAAAAACCCATTGCGCTCAAAGTGTCGGTCCACAGACCAATACACAACTATTTTTTAGTGGGTTCATAACCCACTTTCCCCTGCTGTGTGTCCGCAAGAATTCCCCCCTTTTCCCTACACATGCCAGAAAAACCCTTGGGGAAACCATGCCCAAATGGGAAAAGGGCCCCCCCTAAATTTTTAAGTTTAAAAAAAGGAAATTTTAAAATTTTTTCCCGGCCAGAAAAACTTTTTTTAAACAAAATGGACAAATAATATTTGTCATCACAGCGCATATCTGCACATGCTATTTTAAAAATTTTGGGCATAGGGAGTATTAGACAGTAAATGAATTTTCCCGCGATTTTTGGGGGTCCCTAGGCACAATAACCTGTTAAAAAACACATTTTTAAAAAAGTCCATCAAAAACCCCAAAAACCCACCCTTGCTGACAGTAGGAAAAGGGATGTTTTCGGGGGAAAACCCCCAAAACCCAAAAATTTTTTCCCTCTTCAAAAAAGCAAGCAAAAAAGATGATTCAGCCGCAACTTTTTTGACGACAGTAAAAAAAACCCCCATTACCCACAGAGGGGGGGCCACCCTTTTGATACAACATAGAATATCCTTTTCTATCCTAGCCTTTTTTCACCACACTGCAGGGACACCCTTTAAAAATTTTTACAATGCATAAAATTTTTTTTAAAAGGTATTTTTTTTTTCGTACAATTTTTTGTAACACTTTATAGTCCCCCTCTGGAGATGTCCCCCAAAAAAAGTACAAAGTAACATTTATTAACTAAAAAATTGAAATGTCGTGACTGTCACATATAAATTTTCAAAAAAAGATGAATGACATTACAAAACCAAATTTTTCACTATTTAGGGTTTTAAAAAAACTTCCTTAAGCATTTTTTTATAAATAAAAAAAAGGATTTTTTTTCCCAAAAAATTTTCAACACAAAAAATTTTTAACCAATTTTTTAGGTGGTGGTTGTTCCCCTTTTTTGTTGGAAAAAGCAATATTTTTTAAATTTTCGGGGGTTTTTTTTTATTCTTAATTAGGAAACATGTGTATTTTCGACCGGACCCGTAGATAGAAAAATATTTTAAATTGAGAGTCCGCAGTGGTTTAAAAAACCCTTTTTAAGGGGAAAAGAAAAGTGGAAAAAAAGCAAGCTTTCGGGGTTACCACTCCTTCATTTAGGGAAAAAAAAAAAAAAAAAATAACACACATATTTTTTAAAACAACGGGCACGGAATATGCCATAGGGAAGACAAATGACGTGTACAGAACGTCATTAACAAGGGGGAAAAATAAATTTTAACAGTTTTCATAGATAAGGAAAAAAAATTTTAATTTTCCCCCCGATTTTGGGGGGGGGTTTTTGTATTTTCATTCCCCTGGGGGAAGGGGAAAAAACCCAATTCCCCTTAAAATTTTTTTTAAATAACAAAAAACCGTGTGATCAAAACACCGCACTAAGAGGGCAAAATCATGATTTACTTATATTTTTCCCCCAAACCCTTTTTTATTTTCTCAGATTTGAAGTTTTTTAAAATTTTTAAAAACCCTAAAAACCATTCCCCTCCCCCAAAGGGCCGGGCATAACAAAAATTTTTTTCCCCCTTTAAAAAAAAAACCCTTATTTTTTCTCTTTTTGGTTTCGCTGATAATTTTCCTTTTTCTCATTTTTTTGGGGGCCGGGCCCCCCCCCCCCAAAAGACCCCCATTTGGACATTTTGTAAAAAATTAGTTTAAAAACCACATTACATTTTGGGGGGGAGCGAAAAAAACTGGATATTTTTTTACCCGGGGGGGGGTTGGGGGGGTTTAACTTGTCCGGCATTTTTAAAATCAAAAGGTTTTTTTTTTTTTTCTTTTTCAAGGAAAGGCCTGCAGCGTTGGGGGGGGAGGGGGCTTCGACAATGATCTCTAGATTTGGGGCCCAAAACACAGATGGGGGGGCTGGGGAAAAAGGATTTTTAATATCGGCATCTTTTTTTTAAAAAAAGGGTTTATTTCC
>JARQOD010001124.1:0-42350 GCA_033576555.1 Oophaga sylvatica | reverse complement strand
ACTGTGATAGAGATGAAATTCTTTTGCAAGTGATGGTGGGAGACGAGGATGGTGGTTCTCGGGAACCGAGTGTCCCTGACTTACCTGTGTCCTGTGACAATTTTGAGAGTGAACAATGGCGAGACCCCACTCTTAAAACGGCACAGGAAAATATAATTGTTCTAAATGAGGTTTCCCAAGAGCCTGGCTCTGAGGAGAGGTTTCCTCATGTTGCCATAAACACTCACCTGTTGTATAGGGACACTGAAGTCCAGGGAGAGGTCTTGAGCCAGCTCCTAGTACCTGAGCTATATAGAAGTATAGTGCTGGGGTTGTCACATAGTCACATACTTGAGGGACCAGATGGTGAAGTTAATGTTGTGGATGACATGTTAACTAAGGTTCCAGATCAAGATGATGGATTGTATAACCCTGAAAGTGTGCAAGATGTGAATGAAAATGAATTGTATAACCCTGAAAGTGAGCAGGATGTGAATGAGAATGAATTGTATAACCCTGAAAGTGAGCCGGATGTGGCTGAGAAAAAGGGGTCAGACAGGGATAGTGGTAGTGATAGTGAATCATCTGATGACGATCAAGCAACCAGTGCAAATGAGGAAGGCATGGTAGCAGAGGAGGTTGAGGGTCCTGAGAAAAAAGCTGATGCTGACCTTACAGCCGGACAGAAGATGGCATCTGAAGATATTTTACAGTTGGCCGATTCCCTGGCGAAGACTAAGGTGAAAGGAGGAGAGCTGAGCTTTAAAGGCAGGACTCTGAAACTGAACACAGCACAAGTGGATGCTGTTGGAAATGAGAAGTTATCAATGTATGGTGTGGATCTGCATCATGCCAAGGACTCTGAAGGTAATGCTGCAGAGGTGGAAAAAGCCATAGAAGTGGTAGACACCAAACCAGATGCCTCATCAGAAGCTGAGGTCTCAAGTGCAGCTGTGAGGAACAAGACTGAGGATGTGGGGGCTGACTCTGCCCAGGAATCTGTTTCGGCCAGAGACAGTGGCGTGGATGGTGTACTGTCCGGATCAGTAGCGGCAACTCGCAAAGTTCAGGCTGGAAGTTCGGCACCAGGTGATTCATCAGTGTTCCCAAGCGACACAAAGGATCTGGATAAATCACAAGATGAGATTTTGAGACATCAGGCTGGCATTGGTGAGCTCAAGCGCACTTTCATGGAGTCTACATCTGAGCCACGTCCCAACGAATGGGAAAAGCGATGTATCACTCCGTTGCCGCTGCAGATACACGGGAGCCCAGATGGGATGCAGAACGTGGTGGAAGAGAAGAGCCAGGCGGGTTCTGAGTATACAGATGCAGCTATCAAGGAGAACTTGAAAGCTGGAATAAATGGAGATATTGGATACCATAGTGATGTGACTGAAGAGGTAGAATGTAAGACTGACGGTAGGGCTTCTGAGCATGTTCTACCAGAAGAGCCTGAAGAAGGGGCCGAGGACGTAAAGGACGTCCAACAGCTACAGGAGAAGATGCGTCTCCATGAGGTCTCCACCAAAGAAATGAAGACTGAGAATGTTGCGTTACGCGAGCAGCTGCAGCAGTGTGGACTGGATGTGGCATCTTTTCGCCGGGAACGTGAGCGGTTCCAGCAGTTGCTCCAGAGAGCACGAAATGAAGGGGAAAGTGTATATAGTACCTTGCAGGATCAAGGAAAAGTGGTTGCACAGGTACCAGATGAATTGATTACTTCTCAGAAAAAACTCCAAACTGTGATGAAGGAGTGTGATGAAAGCCATGAGCATCTTCGTGAGAAGGTCAATGAAGTAAAAGGAAGGATACAGGGAATCTCTTCGTTGCAAGAGCAAATGCTGCTCAATAAGTCTAAGGCTCTATATAAGAATGCTGTTGTCACGGTAGAACATTACAATTCAGCTGAAGATTTAGAGGATGAATTATGTGGACTGAGAAAGAAAAACGATCAGCTCCTTCTACAGTGCCAATCATTTGAACAGTGTAGCTTAAAATGGTCAGAGACCATGGCAGAGGAGCTTAAGGTCTGTGAAATAGACTTTATGAGTCAACCGATATTCAAGAAAGTAGATGTGCTAAAGAAGGTTCAAGGGGAACTAGAGAAAAGTGAAAAACCCCCTATACCTCCTGTGATAGTTGGTGACACATGGTCAGTGCACCAAGGACAGGAGGTACGTGAGTTTCGGAGGAAGAGTCAGCAGAAGTGTTCTGATGTGCCGGGTCGTACTTCTCTGGCCAGGCACTATATCGAAACTGAGCCCGGCCCTAAGGTCAAGATGAAACCGTGCAGGATACCCGAGGCCCGCAGAGAGCATAGGCCTGGGAGGGTACAGGGTAGTGCGGATGCTTCAGATGAAGAGAAAGCTGATGTTGGCTATGGCTCCGGTGAAGATACAGATGACAATAGTGAAGATGAAGCTGATGAGGACCATGACTGGTCCAGAGTTCACTGTCTCTTTTGGATTGTTGACCAGCCTCCGGTCTGGATGACCAGCCCTCCGGTCTGGAGAAGAGGGGGGGGATATGTGAGACAGTGAAGGCATGTGTATTGAATGGGGTGTACATTTCACCTAGATACTTTGCTAACTGGTATAAGGGAAATGTCTGGCTTTGTAGAACTAGTGGTGGAGAAAGGTCATTACACCTTCCATTCAGTGCACACTTGCAGCTCAAACCTGAAACTACTCAGGTGTTAATTAGGAAGCCAGAAGTAGGTGTCTGGGAATACAGACAGAGAGCTCGCTTAGTCTGGACAAGGAGTCCAGGCACAAGAAGGAGTCTCCAGGAGTATGAGCTGTCTCAGTCTGGGTGCTCGATGTACCCCGGACACAGGAGTAGTCTCTGTGAGAATCCATGCGGATAGCTGCTGAATAGGAGGGGAGCTCTCTCAAGTCTGGACGTTGAAGGTGCCTTCAGACACAAGGAGGAGACTCTGTGAAACTCCATGCTGGTAAATGCTGAACATATTGTGTTGTTTTGGCCCAGGCTGTTAGAGTCTGGTCCCAGATAGATAGGGAAATCTATCTAAGTGTAGTAAGTGGCTGGACAAGCTCAGGTCTTATGTTTATGATTTGGTTTTGATTATGTTCTGTTTGCTGTAGACTTTAATAAAACTGGTTGCGGCCAGTTTTTACCAGAACTGCTGTCTGTGAATGAACTGTTTCCGTGCCACTCCGTCTACCCGGACGGCAATCCCAGAGCTATATCCCCTGAAAAGCTTACACTACCTACACATGGTGAAAAAAACATGACATGTCAAAGTGTCTAGTGCTACACATAGATATGAGGCTACACCCTGATTTCTAAGCTGTAAACATTTGAAACGTCAGCTTTAAAACCATAAAATGATTAGTCTTTGTCAGAAATCTGTAACAAAATAATTGTGACATATTATTTCAGATATGCACATGTCGAAAACAAATGCTAACACAAAAGCCTACTTATGCTATAGGATACTGATGGTCAACCTTGTCACTCCATAGCTTAGACAAATCCAACTCACATCATGACTCAAATGCTGCAATGTTGGAAGTGCATAATGTGGGTTGAACTTTGACAACAGCTGCAGTGCGAAGGTTAGACTTCAGTGTTCTTGGCTTTTAAATAAAAGCATACAAGTAAATATAATAATCCAATGTTGATTAAGGGAGGTGATGTACACCTGTAATATTGTGCAAACAATGCATGTAGGAATAGTCCTCTTCAACATTACTTATATTTGTGTCATTTTAAAAAATACATATTTAATTAGAAAGTTAACAGCCCATATCATAAAGGTCCTTCATGTAAACATGATAATCGCTAACAAAAATCATGCATTACCTTGTTAAAGTCAATAGTGCATAGTCACAATAGCAAAATATATACCTGTAAGTGGTGCTGAAAGAACGACAACTGATAGAATAGGTGAATGATATCTATTTATCAGACTGAATAGCGACACCTGTACAATGTCGATATAATACTGTACCTTAACAAAACAGCTGTGTCACACCTCACACTCGTTTTTCTTGTAGCTTGTTATGTAATAGGGCACATGCGTGTATGTTTCATCATAGGTGCATGTTTACTGAGTAAAGCAGTCATGACAACGCCTTTGTGTTGTCGGTACGCTTGCGATGATGAACGATGCGCACCGTGAATGTTAGTCTGCGTCATAAGACGCACAGACGCTCCAATACCCAACGCGTCACAGCAGGAAGCCAGTCTGTGCGTCCAAACAAAGGCGCAACCATACATGCACGTAACCTTTTATAAAGCTATATAAAAAAAAGGATGTAGTAGTAACGCACACTTTATTGAGGTACAGTATTACATCGCCATTCACCATCTGTGGCTATGCAGTCTCATCTATATATACCTTATCTATCCGTTGTCATGCTTGCAAGTCCACAGTCAGGCATAAATAGCTGTTTTCACTATGCACTATGCACTTTTTAAAGTTTTTGTTTGTTAATATAAATGATTGGCACATATTATCAGTATTACATGATGGAAATTTTAGATATTTTTAAAAACTTTTTAGTGATATTATTCACCAAATGTAAAGTTTTATGAATGTCAAAGATAACTTGTAATGCTGATTATGTTTTTAAGTCAGCTATTCACTGTCTACACAATAAAAATGGTGTACATACTGTTACTTAGCCATCATTAATGGATTCTGATATGTACTTGTATGCTTTTATTTTAAACCGTATAGCAGATTATTTAACCTATTTTAATTGTGGTTTGCATTGCTTTTCAACATGTTAATGTATGCGTTTATGTTTGTAAATTATTAATTTACATATATTTTTTTAAGTAAAATCATCATCTCATGGTACTAAAGGTTATATTTCTCTTGTTTGGAGTATAGACATTTTTAATTGACACGTAACAAGGAAAATACTTGATCTAGTATTTAAACATCCTCCTTGACCCTGGGCTCCAACACCGCCAGTTGTTGCTCGGAAGTGCTGTTAGCACAGTCAACACTTGCTCCTGTGTTACTGGGGATCAGTAATGTCAGCTGTTCCCCTGCTGTGTGAACGGCAAAAAGTCCTGCTGCCTCCACCCTGTTGTCTTCTCATCCTGGGCTACAACACCGCCAGTTGTTGCCAGAAGTGCTGTTAGCACAGTCAACACTTGCTCCTGTGTTACTGGGGTTCAGTAATGTCAGCTGTTCCCCTGCTGTGTGAACGGCAAAAAGTCCTGCTGCCTCCACCCTGTTGTCTTCTCATCCCTGGGCTCCAACACCGCCAGTTGTTGCCTGAAGTGCAGTTAGCACAGTCAACACTTGCTCCTGTGTTACTGGGGTTCAGTAATTTCAGCTGTTCCCCTGCTGTGTGAACGGCAAAAAGTCCTGCTGCCTCCACCCTGTTGTTTCTCATCCCTGGGCTCCAACACCGCCAGTTGTTTCCTGGAAGTGCTGTTAGCACAGTCAACACTTGCTCCTGTGTTACTGGGGTTCAGTAATGTCAGCTGTTCCCCTGCTGTGTGAACGGCAAAAAGTCCTGCTGCATCCACCCTGTTGTCTTCTCATCCCTGGGACTCCAACACCGCCAGTTGTTTGCCTGGAAGTGCTGTTAGCACAGTCAACACTTGCTCCTGTGTTACTGGGGTTCAGTAATGTCAGCTGTTCCCCTGCTGTGTGTAACGGCAAACAGTCCTGCTGCCTCCACCCTGTTGTCTTCTCATCCCTGACTACAACACCGCCAGTTGTTGCTCGGAAGTGCTGTTAGCACAGTCAACACTTGCTCCTGTGTTACTGGGGTTCAGTAATGTCAGCTGTTCCCCTGCTGTGTGTACGGCAAACAGTCCTGCTGCCTCCACCCTGTTGTCTTCTCATCCCTGGGCTACAACACCGCCAGTTGTTGCTCGGAAGTGCTGTTAGCACAGTCAACACTTGCTCCTGTGTTACTGGGGTTCAGTAATGTCAGCTGTTCCCCTGCTGTGTGAACGGCAAAAGTCCTGCTGCCTCCACCCTGTTGTCTTCTCATCCCTGGGCTCCAACACCGCCAGTTGTTGCCTGGAAGTGCTGTTAGCACAGTCAACACTTGCTCCTGTGTTACTGGGGTTCAGTAATGTCAGCTGTTCCCCTGCTGTGTGTACGGCAAACAGTCCTGCTGCCTCCACCCTGTTGTCTTCTCATCCCTGGGCTACAACACCGCCAGTTGTTGCTCGGAAGTGCTGTTAGCACAGTCAACACTTGCTCCTGTGTTACTGGGGTTCAGTAATGTCAGCTGTTCCCCTGCTGTGTGACGCAAAAAGTCTGCTGCCTCCACCCTGTTGTCTTCTCATCCCTGGGCTCAACACCGCCAGTTGTTGCCTGGAAGTGTGTTAGCACAGTCAACACTTGCTCCTGTGTTACTGGGGTTCAGTAATGTCAGCTGTTCCCCTGCTGTGTGAACGGCAAAAAGTCCTGCTGCCTCCACCCTGTTGTCTTCTCATCCCTGGGCTCCAACACCGCCAGTTGTTGCCTGGAAGTGCTGTTAGCACAGTCAACACTTGCTCCTGTGTTACTGGGGTTCAGTAATGTCAGCTGTTCCCCTGCTGTGTGAACGGCAAAAAGTCCTGCTGCTCCACCCTGTTGTCTTCTCATCCCTGGGCTCCAACACCGCCAGTTGTTGCCTGGAAGTGCTGTTAGCACAGTCAACACTTGCTCCTGTGTTACTGGGGTTCAGTAATGTCAGCTGTTCCCCTGCTGTGTGTACTGGCAAACAGTCCTGCTGCCTCCACCCTGTTGTCTTCTCATCCCTGGGCTACAACACCGCCAGTTGTTGCTCGGAAGTGCTGTTAGCACAGTCAACACTTGCTCCTGTGTTACTGGGGTTCAGTAATGTCAGCTGTTCCCCTGCTGTGTGAACGGCAAAAAGTCCTGCTGCCTCCACCCTGTTGTCTTCTCATCCCTGGGCTACAACACCGCCAGTTGTTGCCTGGAAGTGCTGTTAGCACAGTCAACACTTGCTCCTGTGTTACTGGGGTTCAGTAATGTCAGCTGTTCCCCTGCTGTGTGTACGGCAAACAGTCCTGCTGCCTCCACCCTATTGTCTTCTCATCCCTGGGCTACAACACTGCCAGTTGTTGCTCGGAAGTGCTATTAGCACAGTCAACACTTGCTCCTGTGTTATGGGGTTCAGTAATGTCAGCTGTTCCCCTGCTGTGTGTACGGCAAACAGTCCTGCTGCCTCCACCCTGTTGTCTTCTCATCCCTGGGCTACAACACCGCCAGTTGTTGCTCGGAAGTGCTGTTAGCACAGTCAACACTTGCTCCTGTGTTACTGGGGTTCAGTAATGTCAGCTGTTCCCCTGCTGTGTGAACGGCAAAAAGTCCTGCTGCCTCCACCCTGTTGTCTTCTCATCCCTGGGCTCCAACACCGACAGTTGTTGCCTGGAAGTGCTGTTAGCACAGTCAACACTTGCTCCTGTGTTACTGGGGTTCAGTAATGTCAGCTGTTCCCCTGCTGTGTGAACAGCAAAAAGTCCTGCTGCATCCACCCTGTTGTCTTCTCATCCCTGGGCTCCAACACCGCCAGTTGTTGCCTGGAAGTGCTGTTAGCACAGTCAACACTTGCTCCTGTGTTACTGGGGTTCAGTAATGTCAGCTGTTCCCCTGCTGTGTGTACGGCAAACAGTCCTGCTGCCTCCACCCTGTTGTCTCTCATCCCTGGGCTACAACACCGCCAGTTGTTGCTCGGAAGTGCTGTTAGCACAGTCAACACTTGCTCCTGTGTTACTGGGGTTCAGTAATGTCAGCTGTTCCCCTGCTGTGTGAACGGCAAAAAGTCCTGCTGCCTCCACCCTGTTGTCTTCTCATCCCTGGGCTCCAACACCGCCAGTTGTTGCCTGGAAGTGCTGTTAGCACAGTCAACACTTGCTCCTGTGTTACTGGGGTTCAGTAATGTCAGCTGTTCCCCTGCTTGTGAACGGCAAAAAGTCCTGCTGCCTCCACCCTGTTGTCTTCTCATCCCTGGGCTCCAACACCGCCAGTTGTTGCCTGGAAGTGCTGTTAGCACAGTCAACACTTGCTCCTGTGTTACTGGGGTTCAGTAATGTCAGCTGTTCCCCTGCTGTGTGTACGGCAAACAGTCCTGCTGCCTCCACCCTGTTGTCTTCTCATCCCTGGGCTACAGCACTGCCAGTTGTTGCTCGGAAGTGCTGTTAGCACAGTCAACACTTGCTCCTGTGTTACTGGGGTTCAGTAATGTCAGCTGTTCCCCTGCTGTGTGAACGGCAAAAAGTCCTGCTGCCTCCACCCTGTTGTCTTCTCATCCCTGGGCTCCAACACCGCCAGTTGTTGCCTGGAAGTGCTGTTAGCACAGTCAACACTTGCTCCTGTGTTACTGGGGTTCAGTAATGTCAGCTGTTCCCCTGCTGTGTGAACGGCAAAAAGTCCTGCTGCCTCCAACCGGTTCTCTTCTCATACCTGGGCTACAACACCGCCAGTTTTTGCTCGGAAGTGTCATTGGCACGGTTACTCACTCCAGCCCAGACTGGTTACACCACGCCATCTGTTTTCCTGTCAGTGTAAACGTCACTTAGCCTCCAAGAAGTTGTCCTGTCATGTTGCGGTCGGGTTAGCCGACTCTATGGTGCCTGGAGTTTAGGTGCTTCCTATGTGTGCTGCGGGATATGCAAATAAAGGCTGTTTCCGTTGTGACAATAGGACAATCACTCACTGTAGTACTGTGTGATTCGGTAACTACGGCCGGCTCGCGGCCTGTCAACTTAAATTTACATGGGTACCTTCTGCTACCCGTCCGGGCTCCAGTACCGTCAGCTGGTTCTCCGCAGTGCCTTTGGCCTAGGTGCCTCCATCTCGGTATCCAAGTTCCAGCAACGTCTGCTGGTCCTTGGTAGTGCTTTGGAGCACAGGTACCTCCTGCTTAGTAACTGTGTCCCAGTAACGTCAGCTGGTCCTCGGTTGTGCCATTGGCTCTTTTCCTTCTGCTGCCCCTCAGGGTTCCAGCACAGTCAGCTGGTCCTCGTTACTTGCATTGTCTCTTGTACCTTCTGCTACCCGTCCGGGTTCCAGTACCGTCAACTGGTTCTCCGCAGTGCCTTTGGCCTAGGTGCCTCCATCTCGGTATCCAAGTTCCAGCAACGTCTGCTGGTCCTTGGTAGTGCTTTGGAGCACAGGTACCTCCTGCTTAGTAACCGTGTCCCAGTAACGTCAGCTGGTCCTCGGTTGTGCCATTGGCTCTTTTCCTTCTGCTGCCCCTCGGGTTCCAGCACAGTCAGCTGGTCCTCGTTACTTGCATTGGCTCTTGTACCTTCTGCTACCCGTCCGGGTTCCAGTACCGTCAACTGGTTCTCCGCAGTGCCTTTGGCCTAGGTGCCTCCATCTCGGTATCCAAGTTCCAGCAACGTCTGCTGGTCCTTGGTAGTGCTTTGGAGCACAGGTACCTCCTGCTTAGTAACCGTGTCCCAGTAACGTCAGCTGGTCCTCGGTTGTGCCATTGGCTCTTTTGCTTCTGCTGCCCCTCCGGGTTCCAGCACAGTCAGCTGGTCCTCGTTACTTGCATTGGCTCTTGTACCTTCTGCTACCCGTCCGGGTTCCAGTACCGTCAACTGGTTCTCCGCAGTGCCTTTGGCCTAGGTGCCTCCATCACGGTATCCAAGTTCCAGCAACGTCTGCTGGTCCTTGGTAGTGCTTTGGAGCACAGGTACCTCCTGCTTAGTAACCGTGTCCCAGTAACGTCAGCTGGTCCTCGGTTGTGCCATTGGCTCTTTTCCTTCTGCTGCCCCTCCGGTTCCAGCACAGTCAGCTGGTCCTCGTTACTTGCATTGGCTCTTGTACCTTCTGCTACATTTACAAATTGAAGGTTTTTTAAATATTTTTTTGGGTAATCACTCTGGATCTCCAACAATGAAGACGACGACCCTGATGACCACCCCGAAGAAGATGACGACCATAAGGACGACGAGCATCAAGCCAACCAGCCTAAACACCATCACAAAGAATAAATAAAAGATTACCCAACAGGACTGAGAAGGTTAAGACAAACTACAAGATACAGAACAAGAGACTTAAGAACAATAAGCAGAAGATCAAAAAGCAGAAGAACATGAAGTATAAGACCAAAATGAAGAGCAAAATATATGCTCTAAATTATAAGCAGAAGAAGACTAAGCAGTGTATGGGGGTGAGTCCGCTCCTCCTTGTGGTGCCCCTGGAAAATGCCTGCTGCTGCAGGCTAAACTGAACACGGACAAATACTGTTGTAATTTAAATCTTTTGTGACAGCAAGAACTGAAGGATGAAAAATTCATACTTTGACAGATTACAAGTACAGGAATCTCTGTCACAAATAAGAATATGATGAAGCAGATGAAGTACAATATGAATAAGAATAATAGTTTAATAAGAAGAATATGAGTAATGTTAACAAAAAGATGAATAGCAAGAAGTTTAAGAAGAAGATAAAGAAGGTGAAGATGAAGAATAATTTGATGAAAAAGATGATGCTGCTGAAGATTATGAAGGAGAAAGTGTGTCAAAAGTTAAAAAGGTGAAGAGCATGGAAGTTGTGAAATATACATATTTGCCAAAATAGAAAAAACGTTAACAACATTGTCAATTTCTTCGTCAATCCGAACATCTTTAAAAAAAAAAATATTTATGCTATTCCATTTGATTGGGTTAAACATCTATGCCTTTAATGTCTCCTCAACCTTCCCCAATACATTCTACATTACTCTTTGTTGTTTTCCTTCATGTACAATTAACCAACAAGGCAAGAATGGGTTTTTTTAATTCCGATATTTTGTTCCCATAGACTTACATTGGATTTCCGGTATCGGTATCGGGTATCGCCGATATTTTTTGGGTATCGGCGATACCATTCCGATTCCGATACTTTTGGATATCGGAAAGTATCGCTCAACTCTAGACACCACTGGACACTTTAAAAGGAGGCTGGTGCTTGGCATCATTGTTTCTCTTCTGTTAACCATGGTTATCTCTAAAGAAACACGTGCAGTCATCATTGCAATGCACAAAAATGGCCTAACAGGGAAGAGTATCGCAGCTAGAAAGATTGCCCTCAGTCAACAATCTAACGCATCATCAAGAACTTCAAGGAGAGAGGTTCCATTGTTGCCAAAAAGGCTTCAGGGCGCCGAAGAAAGACCAGAAAGCGCCAGGACCGTCTCTTAAAAGTGTTTCAGCTGCGGGATCGGGCTACCAGCAGTGCAGAGCTTGCTCAGGAATGGCAGCAGGCAGGTGTGAGTGCATCTGCACGCACTGTGAGGCGGAGACTCTTGGAGCAAGGCCTGGTCTCAAGGAGGGTAGCAAAGAAGCCACTTCTCTCCAGAAAAAACATCATGGACAGACTGATATTCTGCAAAAGGTACAGGCATTGGACTGCTGAGGACTGGGGTAAAGTTATTTTCTCTGATGATTCCCCTTTTCGATTGTTTGGGACATCAGGAAAACGCCTCATTCGGAGAAGACAAGGTGAGCGCTACCACCAGTCTTGTCTCATGCCAACTGTTAAGCATCCTGAAACCATTCATGTGTGGGGTTGCTTCTCAGCCAAGGGAATCGGCTCTCTCACAGTCTTGCCTAAAAACACAGCCATGAATAAAGAATGGTACCAGAATGTCCTCCAAGAGTAACTTCTCCCAACCCTCCAAGAGCAGTTTGGCGATCAACAATGCCTTTTCCAGCATGATTGAGCACCTTGCCATAAAGCAAAGGTGATAACTAAATGGCTCAGGGAACAAAACATAGAGATTTTGGGTCCATGGCCTGGAAACTCCCCAGATCTTAATCCCATTGAGAACTTGTGGTCAATCATCAAGAGACGGGTGGACAAACAAAAACCTAAAAATTCTGACAAAATGAAAGCATTGATTGTGCAAGAATGGACTGCTATCAGTTAGGATTTGGTCCAGAAGTTGATTGAGAGCATGCCAGGGAGAATTGGAGAGGTCCTGAAGAAGAAGGGTCAACACTGCAAATATTGACTTGCTGCATTAACTCATTCTAACTGTCAATATAAGCTTTTGTTACTCTAATTTTTGTAATTATTATATTTCTGTCTGTGATAAAAACATCTGTCAAACACACATAAAAACCAGAGGGCAACAGATCATGTGAAAATATAATATTTGTGTCATTCTCAAAACTTTTGGCCATGACTGTAGAAATAGTGTAATAGGGACTGACAGGTCTTCCATTACACCCAACTCAGCAGATGGACACCCAAGCAGGACTGTTCACATTTCCACAAATTAGTGTTAACATCTCCAGCAGCAGCAACAGCAGGCACATAAGCCACGCTAAAGATATCAGAGACTGCAATTATGCAAGAACAATGCAGCACACTAAAAACTACAACATCCAGTAAGTTATCAGTTGTCTTTGGATAGTTCATCATGTTAGTGGTTCACTAGTGCTTTCAGAAACATTAACACCTACACCTAACACCAAGCCTAATACCCCTTCCTCCAAGATCTCGCTTGTTCCCAGTCAAGTAGCTCAGATAGTGTGCTAAGAGCAACTTAAAAAAGATTTTTTACTCTGCACACAGCTGAATTTCAGCGGCACAAAATTAGAAGGTGAAATATGGCATGATTAATCATGTTACTCACAGCAGAAAGAATTGTTTCAGCGCCGATGAGGCCTATATGACAAAGAAGATATGCTTCAAAAATTTCAAGGTGAGATGTAGGGTATGACATTAGAGATTTTGAGAGATTGACTAGATGCTACAAACAATTTCTATGTGAGATGTAGCCTACTGTATGAAGTTAGTGTGGTATGGGGCCAGGACAGTAGTCGTAGCCGAGGACACCGGGGCTCTTGTGTCCTGACCTCCATCTACAGACAAACCATCAGCTTCTACCGGTGTACCTGTTCGGGATGCTGGTCCACAGTCAGGGATTTCACTGCGGTGCGACCCAGCTCCTGCACACTTGGTTCCAGTGTTCAGGGTTGAAATAACAGACACAGATACCGGTTCAGATGCTAAATCAATAATTTTACTTTCTTCTTCAAAGGACTCGGGCACATCAGTTACATCACAGTCCACACAGCATTCCTCCTGCTCTTTCACTTTCTTACTTTCTTTGCCCTCACATGTATTATGGGGTAATAGCGCTCTAGGCAGTACCGCAGCTTCACTACTGTAGGACTGTAGGGGATCCCGCTCATCCGCTTCGCCTCGGACTTGCCAGCTTCAGCCCTATTGAGGATCTGCCACATCATGAATATTCTGCGCCCTGCATGACTCTTGGACCACGTCTCCTTCTCCCTTTCTGCTGCTGCCGTGAACTATAGCTTCTCTGGGTGCTCCATCCTTATACAGCACCCATCTGACTGTGCCCGGGCTTCTCGGCTTTTCTCACAACGTTGCATAGCTGCTATGGTGTCCAGGGCACAGAGCCCTTGTGGACACTTCGGACGTGCCGCCCTTTCTGAGCTGTTCCTGTCATCTACACTAACTTAACCCACAGCAGCTCCTCCTACATGTAGAAACTTCCTACAGCTATACCTCCCAAGGCTTACTAGTATACCCCCATCTAGTGGCCCTTTGCAAAACTACACTTACCCAGAATATAATTACTATACTACAAGTGCCCTCCTCTAATGTTCCCAAAGGATGCACTACCTTACCTAAATCTATATTGAACTACAAACAAAAAGGCATTAAACACATGCATACAAGCTATGCAATTTACACAAATACGTCAGCATATACATTTAAAGGGTTAATCCTTGACCCTCCTTACATTAGTAACAGAAGAATTTTTTTGGGCCTGTCGATAAGGCCTGTTTAACATTGACTAGATGCTACAAACAACTTCTAAGTGAGATGTCCCCTACTGTATGACGTTAGTACCAGAAGCATTTTTTTGGGCCTGTCAATGAGACCTGTATAACATTGACTAGATGCTACAATTTCAAAGTGAGATGTCCCCTACTGTATGACGTTAGTAACAGAAGAATTTTTTTGGGCCTGTTGATGAGGCCAGTATAACATTGACTAGATGCTACAAACAATTTAAAAGTGAGATGTCCCTACTGTATGATGTTATTAGCAGAAGCATTTTTTTGGGCCTGTTGACAAGGCCTGTATAACATTGACTAGATGCTAAAAACAATTTCAAAGTGAGATGTACCCTACTGTATGACGCTAGTAACAGAAGAATTTTTTGGGGCCTGTCAATGAGGTCTGTATAACATTGACTGGATGCTCCAAACAATTTCAAAGTGAGATGTCCCCTACTGTATTACGTTAGTAACAAAAGAATTTTTGGGGCCTGTTGATCAGGCCTGTATAACATTGACTAGATGCTTAAAACAAGTTCAAACTGAGATCTCCCCTTCTGTATTCGGTTGGTTACATACAATATATTTTTCTAGTGTGGATGAGGCCTGTATAATCTAGAAGATTATCTGTGGCATTGGAATGCCCTCTTTCCTACAGTAGTTGCTGGTAAGGAGCAGGTTTGCTGGAGAAATATGGCCGACGTGTCGTTACATGAACTGATCAGGAAAAGGGCCATGATTGTGGTGGGAAAGGGAACGTACAACAGGATTAATAACAAGATGGCTATGGGAAGTACGAGATCCAGAAGCCAGCCTACAATGATTACTGGTTTACCCAACACCAATTACCAGAGAGAGTTTGATGCTCGTCAGAAGATAGGTGTAACAGATGAGCATCTCAAGCTAGGTATAAAAGATACTTGAGACGCTCGCCGCGCTCCGACAAACTTTGGCACGTTTTCACCACTGTGATATCTCTTTAACAATAAAAACATGGAAGAGGTCAGGAGCCATTTGGTGAGCTCAGCTGCATTTCTTAATACATGTTCACAGACTTACCAGTGGAAAAGCCAAAGTCCACATGCAAGAAATGCAAGATTGTGTCCCTGTTGAAGGAAAAGTTGCAAAAGATAGAAGAGAGGTTAGCTACATTGAAAATCATTAAGGAAGATGAAGAGTTCTTATGCAGAGCAGAATTATCTCTTCATGTTACAGAAAGAGAAGAAATTCGAAGTGCACCTGAAGAAACAAAGGAATGGAAGCATGTGACCAAGAGAAGCAGGAGTATCAGGAGGCAGTCAGTAGCCATACTGCTCAGGAACCAGTACCAGACTCTCGCGTAGGAGAATGATGAAGATATACATCAAAATAAGAATTTGCACACAAAGAACAACTGTTATGATTTGGTAGCTGAGGAGAGCAGGCAAAAAAGGAAATACACCAGAGCAGTTGGAAACTATGAGATTGCAGTACCCTGACTAACCACCACAACTAGAGGCAGCCGTGGAGCATTCCTACGTTGGTCCTAGACGCCTCGTCACAGCCTGAGAAACTAACTACACCTAAAGATAGAAAGAGGAAAGCTATCTGCCCCGGAGCAGATCCCCAAAGAACATAGAAAGCCCCCAAATATGTAATGGCGGTTAGACAAGAAGAAATACTGACACAGACAGAAAACAGTATGAGCAAACGTTGGGGCCCAAACTTACTAAATAGAAAAGGATAGGAAGGGCACTTACTGCAATCCCAAAAAACCCTGAAAAGCACCAACTCTACTAATTTCAAAAACACCTGAGATCACACGACCTCTACCACCTAAATTAGTTCTCTGGTGTAACCAAAAACAAAACAGCAGCCACTGAAAAAACTGGAAAAAGCAAATGTACAAACATCAGTGGCTGAATTGAACTGAGAGGCAAAAGCCCCCAGAGGGGACCCTGAAGGCCCCCACAGAAGTGCAGGACAAAATGCAAAAATCAAGCACAAAAACAAAAAGAAGAAAATGTCTTATCTGTTAGCAGGAGATTCAGACACGACACAGCAGGCTACCAAGGAAACAGGAATCAAGGATTGAGACCAGAACAATTGATCACCGGCAACCCTGATGGGAAGGTGACTCCCTTATATAAGACCAGTCAGTAACACCTGATTCCCAATCCTCACAATCTTCACTGGACAGTCCAGTACCGTTTGTAACCACCAGAGGAGCTTCTGCTCAGAACTCATTTCCAGCCTATTCACAACAGTACCCCCCCCTTGAGGAGGGGTCACCGAACCCTCATTTGAGCAACCAGGTCGGTCAGGATGAGTTCTATGATACGCACGGATGAGTCTCCTAGCATGGATGTCCGAAGTAAACACCCAAGAATTGTCTTCCTGACCATAACCTCTCCATTTAACCAAATACTGGAGTTTCCGTCTAGAAAAACGAGAATTCAATATTTTCTCAACCACATACTCCAGATTGCCCTCAACCAAAACAGGGTCAGGAGGCACAGTAGTAGGAACCACTGGCTCAACAAACCTCTTCAACAAGGACTTGTGGAACACGTTATGGATCTTAAATGTCCCTGGAAGAAGCAAACGAAAAGAAACAGGATTAAGAATCTCCATGATCTTATAAGGTCCAATGAACCTAGGCTTAAATTTAGGAGATGCCACTCTCATAGGAATATTTCTTGAGGACAACCAGACCAAGTCCCCCACTTTAAACCGAGGACCATCAGTCCTATGCCGGTTAGCAAACCGCTGGGCCCTCTCCTGAGAGAGAGACAACCTCTCCACTACCTGGTCCCAAATCTGTTGCATACGCTCCACAACAGAGTCAACACCTGGGCAGACAGAAGCCTCCGTCTGTCCAGAAGAAAATCGAGGGTGAAACCCAGAATTACAGAAAAATGGAGACATCAAAGTGGCAGAGCTAGCCCTATTATTAAGAGCAAACTCAGCCAAAGGCAAAAAAGAGACCCAGTCATCCTGATCAGCAGACACAAAGCATCTTAGATAAGTCTCCAATGTCTGGTTTGTTCTCTCAGTTTGACCATTGGTCTGAGGATGAAACGCCGAGGAGAAAGACAATTGAACACCAATTTTAGAACAAAAGGTCATCCAAAATCTGGAAACAAACTGGACTCCTCTGTCAGACACAATGTTCTCAGGAATGCCGTGTAAACGAACCACGTGCTGAAGGAACAAAGGCACCAATTCAGAGGAGGAAGGCAACTTAGGTAATGGCACAAGATGTATCATCTTGGAAAACCTATCGCAAATCACCCAGATGACGGTCATTCTCTGAGAAACAGGGAGGTCGGAAATTAAATCCATAGAGATATGGGTCCATGGTCTCTTGGGCACAGGTAATGGCATCAACAAACCACTAGAACGAGAGCAAGGCTTGGAGCGAGAGCAAGTCCCGCAGGACTGCATAAACTCCCTGACATCACGAGACAAGGTAGGCCACCAAAAGGACTGACCAACCAAGTCCCTGGTACCAAAAATTCCGGGATGACCAGCCAACGCGGAACAATGAATCTCAGACATTACACTCTTTTTCCACTGGTCCGGGACAAACAATTTCCCAACAGGGCAGCGCTCGGGCTTATCCTCCTGGCACCCCTCCAGAGCCAGTCTCAAATTGGGTGAGATGGCAGAAAGAACTACACCCTCTTTCAAAATAACAGAAGGATCAGATAACTCAGGAGAGTCCGCCAGGAAACTCCTCGAGAGGGCATTCGCCTTAACATTTTTAGTGCCAGGAAGAAATGAAACCACAAAATTAAAACGTGTGAAAAACAAGGCCCACCTGGCCTGTCTAGGATTAAGTCGCTTGGCAGATTCCAGATAAACTAGATTCTTATGGTCAGTAAGGACCACCACCTGATGTTTGGCTCCCTCCAGCCAATGTCTCCACTCTTCAAAAGCCCACTTCATGGCTAATAACTCCCGATTACCCACGTCATAATTACGTTCAGTGGGAGAAAATTTTCGAGAGAAAAAGGCACAAGGGTTACTTTTAGAGGTCTCTGGATCTCTTTGGGACAAAACGGCACCTGCCCCAATTTCAGAGGCATCAACCTCCACCTGAAATGGTAGAGAAACATCAGGCTGCCGTAGAACAGGAGCAGAAGTGAATCTCTGCTTAAGTTCCTGAAATGCAGAGACTGCCTCAGGAGGCCAATTCACCACATCAGAACCCTTCTTGGTCAAATCAGTTAATGGTTTAACAATAACAGAGAAATTACCAATAAATTTACGATAAAAATTGGCAAAACCCAAGAATCTTTGAAGAGCCTTTAATGAAGTAGGTTGGACCCAATCACAGATAGCCTGAACTTTGACCGGGTCCATTTCAATAACAGATGGGGACAAAATGAAACCCAGAAATAAGATCCTCTGAACGCCAAAAAGACACTTTGATCCCTTCACATACAGAGCATTCTCTCTCAAAATCTGGAACACAGTCCGAACATGTTTTACATGAGAGTCCCAGTCATTGGAAAAAATCAAGATATCATCCAAATAAACAATCAGAAATTTATCCACAAAATCCCTGAAAATGTCATTCATGAAGGACTGGAAGACAGAAGGAGCATTAGTGAGCCCAAAGGGCATCACAAGGTACTCAAAATGCCCTTCAGGGGTATTAAATGCCGTCTTCCATTCATCCCCGTGCTTAATGCGAATAAGGTTATATGCCCCCCTGAGGTCAAGCTTGGTAAACCAAGTAGCGTTTTTCACCCTGGAAAACAGATCAGAGATCAAGGGTAACGGATATTGATATTTCACAGTAATATTGTTCAAGAGACGATAATCAATACACGGCCTTAATGAACCATCCTTTTTGGCCACAAAGAAAAAACCGGCACCTAAGGGTGAAGAGGATGGTCTGATATGACCCTTCTCCAATGACTCCTTGATATAAGACCGCATAGCGTCATGTTCAGGTACAGACAAGTTAAAAAGGCGACCTTTAGGGAATTTACTACCAGGCACTAATTCAATAGCGCAGTCATAGCTCCTATGGGAGGTAAGGATGCAGATTTACTTTCGCTAAACAATCAGAAAAATCAATCAAAAAGTCAGGAACATCCTAAGCCTGGGGGAGGCAGAAAAAACAGGAGTGTTGGTATTAACACATTGGAAGCCCCAACTGGTAACAGACACAGATTTCCAATCCAAAACAGGATTATGAGACTGTAACCAAGGGAAACCCAGTACGATAATGTCATGCAGATTATACAGAACCAAAAATTTGCAACTCTACTGATGATCAGGTTCTACCCTCATTATCACCTGAGTAGAGAACTGAGGTTTATTCTCAGCCAAAGGGGTAGAATCGATCCCCAGTAGGGGAATAGACTTCCGTAGGGGTATCAAGGGAAACCCACAACGTTTAGCAAAATCAAAATCCATCAGGTTAATAGCTGCTCCAGAATCAACAAAAGCCTGAGCAGAAAATGAGGACAGAGAGCATATCAGGGTAACAGTTAACAAAAACTTAGTCTGAACACTACCCAAGACAACTGAGCGAGCAAAACGTCTTCCCCGCTTAGGGCAGACAGAAATAGCATGAGAGGCATCACCACAGTAGAAACATAACCCATTGCGCTTTCAAAATTCATGACGCTGTGCCCCAGAAACCACTCTATCACACTGCATGGATTCAGAAGCAGGTTCACAAGGCAACATTATTCCACGCATACCTTTCCGCTCACGCAAACGTCTGTCAATTTGAATCGCTAATGACATAGAATCATTGAGACCAGAGGGAACAGGGAATCCCACCATAACATCCTTTACATTATCTGACAGTCCCTTCCGAAAAAGAGCTGCCAAAGCGTCGTCATTCCATTTGGTCAGGACTGCCCACCTACGGAATCTCTGACAGTATAACTCAGCGTCCTCAAGCCCCTGACTTAATGCCAACAAAGTTTTTTCAGCTTGATCAGTGACATTAGGCTCATCGTACAATAACCCCAAAGCCTGAAAAAACGCATCAACATCACTCAAAACAGGATCCCCAGGTGTCAGGGAAAAAGCCCAATCCTGAGGGTCGCCGCGCAGTAGAGAGATGACAATTTGAACCTGCTGCGCTGCGTTCCCTGAGGACTTAGATTTTAAGGCAAAAAACAATTTACAGTTATTTTTGAAATTCAGAAACTTAGCTCGATCCCCTAAAAACAAATCTGGCATGGGAATCCTAGGTTCCACAACAGGCAACCTAGCAAGATAGGTAGCAATACTCCGAACTTCAGTGGCAAGCTGATCCACACGGCCAGACAACTGTGCAAACTCCATTGAGAGAGAAAAAAAAAAAAATCCTCCTCAGCACCCAGAGATACAGAGGGAAAAAAAAAATGCAACAAACAGAAAAAAAAAAAATCTCTGACAACTCTGACAACTTTTTTCTTTCACAATATTTTTCCCTTCTGTGAGTACCATATAATTTTCAGTTTAGGCCGGTGATACTGTTATGATTTGGTAGCTGAGGAGAGCAGGCAAAAAAGGAAATACACCAGAGCAGTTGGAAACTATGAGATTGCAGTACCCTGACTAACCACCACAACTAGAGGCAGCCGTGGAGCGTTCCTACGTTGGTCCTAGACGCCTCGTCACAGCCTGAGAAACTAACTACACCTAAAGATAGAAAGAGGAAAGCTATCTGCCCCGGAGCAGATCCCCAAAGAACATAGAAAGCCCCCAAACATGTAATGGCGGTTAGACAAGATAAAATACTGACACAGAAAGAAAATAGTATGAGCAAACGCTGGGGCCCAAACTTACTAAATAGAAAAGGATAGGAAGGGCACTTACTGCAATCCCAAAAAACCCTGAAAAGCACCAACTCTACTAATTTCAAAAACACCTGAGATCACACGACCTCTACCACCTAAATTAGTTCTCTGGTGTAACCAAAAACAAAACAGCAGCCACTGAAAAAACTGGAAAAAGCAAATGTACAAACATCAGTGGCTGAACTGAACTGAGAGGCAAAAGCCCCCAGAGGGGACCCTGAAGGCCCCCACAGAAGTGCAGGACAAAATGCAAAAATCAAGCACAAAAACAAAAAGAAGAAAATGTCTTATCTGTTAGCAGGAGATTCAGACACGACACAGCAGGCTACCAAGGAAACAGGAATCAAGGATTGAGACCAGAACAATTGATCACCGGCAACCCTGATGGGAAGGTGACTCCCTTATATAAGACCAGTCAGTAACACCTGATTCCCAATCCTCACAATCTTCACTGGACAGTCCAGTACCGTTTGTAACCACCAGAGGGAGCTTCTGCTCAGAACTCATTTCCAGCCTATTCACAACAAACAACCTTGTACGCCCTCAGAGTCCTCCTGGATGGAGAAAGAAAAATGTTGTCAAGAAGATAGTTATGGTCATGGGTAGAGATGAGCGACTTTGCCTCTGGGAGGGTCGAGTCGGGTTTCGGACCACCCGACTTTATCAAAGGTCGAGTCGAACTAAATTGGCCGACTATCGGAAAAAGTCGAAGGTCCGACTGAAACTCGAACCGACCCCAATGCAAGTCAATGGGGAAGAAAAGTCAGCAGGGACTGGAGAACAGTAAACACACCGACAGTGCCCATTTCAATGCCAGCGACATCAATTCTTATTACTTAAGCTTGTCAACCTTAATTTACTTTATAATAATAGTAACGCATTGAAAACTGGCGGTTATTTGGCTAAAGTTGTGGGGGGGGGGCAGGGCTGGCTCCAGGCTTTCGTGTGCCCCGGGCCAAAGAGTCTCAGTGGGCCCCTTTAACACATACCACAATTCATGATGCTCCGATACGGCAGAGAAATATAGGTATGGTACAATGCCAAATATTTCACTTACATTACATGAGTGATATCTACTTTAAATTCTACAATAGCTCAAAAACCGGACAGTATATTCCTCCATACAGTATTATGGCCACCACAGAGTGCGCCATACAGACTAATGAGCCCCATATATTGCTCCATAAATAATTGGTCCCATATAATATTCCATACAGTATATGATGAGCTCCACATAAGCTACAGTATATGACGGTCCCCATATAATGTGCCATACAGTATAGGACGGTCCCCATAGAGTATAATGAGCCCCACATATTGCTCCATACAGTATAATGAGTAGCATATAAAGCTCCATACAGTATATGATGGGCCCTATATATTGCTCCATACATAATGGGCTCCATATAATGCTCCATACAGAATAGGCCCTGTTATGATTTGTACAAAAATAACTACCTGCGCCTCAACACCAATAAAGCATAAAGAGATGTCCCCATAAAGTGAAAAGACTTCTGGATAAATAGCGATGCAAATGTGACAGGGTTAATAAGCTGGCATACATACAAATGTTGGTATAGAACACTTACTGTCACAACAGCAGAGGTCTAGATTGAGGAGAAAGATGTCCTGGCTCGGTAGAAATGATGGTCGGGCCGCACGCCCAGATCAGCCAGGCCAGATGTAACGGAGCAGGGAGCGTCCTCCCTGTTGTTGGAGCAGTTCGGCTAGACTGGGAAGCGCAGAGTCCGGAAGTAACGCGGCGTCCTCAGGCCACGAGGCGCCGCTAGTACGAGACGGACAGGACGGGGGCGGGACAAAAAATAGGTGACGTCACCGTGGTACCGTAGTACAGGAGGCAGGAAGGATCAAAAAGCGTTCCAACGCGTTTCGAAGGTGCACAGACCTTCTTCGTCAGGGATCAAGACCCTTACCACAGCCTGCCTTTTGTACCTTTGAAAAAAAACCCCGCCCCTCGTAATGTGACAGCTCAACAAAGAAAGAGTGTGAATTGCTCTACTATGTGTTTGCAGAGAAGGCAGCAAGTAATACTAAACAGAAGTGGGAATGGAAGATAAGTAATAATCTTTACCTCTCTGTGTATAGCATTACCCAATTAAAAATAAAAATAAAATAAAATAAAATAAAATAAAAAATCTTTATTTAATCTAAATAAAAATAAAAATAAAAATAGACCTACAAATAAATATGTTAGAGCCCTTAATGATGTGCACAACCACTTGATGAAGACAGAATCAACAGGTGCACTGACTGGCTCACATATATATATAAAATAAATTGGGGTGAAGTACAATAAGCTAAAATAAGCCATGCAAGTTGTGAGGGAATAGTACAATAACCATGGCACTCATCATGAAGCTTAACAATGATGCATAAAAATACCCTAAATACGTGGGTTTATTATTCAGCCTAAGACGTGACTAATATATAGCTGCGGCTAAAAAATGTTAAAAACGCTAAAAACAACGCTACAAAACAACAAAAACAGCCACCCCCTAACCCCCATATTGGGGTATGGTGTGAATGACATAATGCGAGACAGATACTGATTAATGGCCTAAGGAAACGCATATAATTCTATCTCGTGGTTTAACCCAGTAGGGGCTAAGCTATCCAGGGTGAAAATCCATTGGGATTCCACCCTAGACATTTTTCTAATATAATCCCCACCCCTCTTATTTTTCGGGACAACTTGTATGCCACAAAAATGAATATCTCGAACAGATCTATTGTGGCATTCACAAAAGTGTCTAGAGAGGGGGTGCCCTAAAAAGCCTTTTTTGATGTTATTAAAATGTTCCCTTAGGCGATCACGGAGTCTGCGTTTTGTACGCCCTACATATATTTTGCCACAAGGGCATTGAATTAAATAGATGACTCCCGTGGTGGAACATGTGATACAGTCTCTAATCTCAAATTGTTGTTTATTGTGTGCATCTACAAATATAGTCTGCCTAATTTTCTGGAAGTGAGTCTTAATGCAACATAAACACGTACCACAAGGTACAAAACCTCTAGGGGAGGTAACTAGTGATGTGCAAGATCCATCCTTAATGGTGGGAGCAATCAGATTACCCAGGGTTTGGGCCTTCCTAAAAATAAATCTTGGATGGGGTGCCAAATATTCACCAATTTTTTTATCCCCCTGGAGGATAAACCAATATTTAGATATTATATTTCTAAATTGTTTATAATTATGATGGAATTGGGTAACAATAGGTAAGTCCCCAATTTGCTCTATAATAGAGGGTGAGCGAGTAGTCTCAGGTTGATCCTTACGGACCAGACTATCCCTAGGTAATTGCTCGACTTCTTTTTTATTCTTTTGTAACAATGATATAGGATAACCTTTTTCTACAAACTGATGTGTTAAATAATCGGTTTCCTGATGGTAGTCCTGAATTTTCGAACAATTACGTCTCACTCTTGTAAATTGACCCTTGGGGATATTAGTTAGCCAAATGGGAAGATGGCAACTACTGATGTCAATGTAACTATTAGCATCTACCTCTTTCCGATGACACTTGGTACATATGGTTTCCTTCTCAATAAATATTTCCAGATCCAAAAAGTTGACATTACTAGTACTGATGGTAGACGTGAATTCCAGGCCAAACGAGTTAGTATTAAGGTTAGAGATAAACCTATTGAGGCCTTCCACTGGACCTTCCCAGATAAATAGGATGTCGTCGATAAATCTACGCCACATAACCAAACCAGGGTATAATTGGCCAGACTGAAAAATATATGACTCCTCCCACTTGGCTACGTACAAATTTGCGTAGCTGGGGGCAAAGCGGGTACCCATGGCAGTTCCCCATGTTTGCAGGTAGAACTGGCCTTCATATGTGAAATAGTTATGGTGTAGAATAAAGCGAATACAATCAATAATAAACCTAATTTGTGCCTCTTTATGAATCCCCAATTTTCTGAGGAAATGTTCAGATGCTTCACACCCCCTCTGGTGGTCGATTACAGTGCAAAGCAATTTTATATCAAGAGTGCCGAGTATGAAGCCCTCTTTCCAGGAAATTTCACCAAGTGCCTGTAATGTATGGCTGGTGTCCTTAAGGTATGCTGGAACCCAGCCATACATTACAGGCACTTGGTGAAATTTCCTGGAAAGAGGGCTTCATACTCGGCACTCTTGATATAAAATCGCTTTACACTGTAATCGACCACCAGAGGGGGTGTGAAGCATCTGAACATTTCCTCAGAAAATTGGGGATTCATAAAGAGGCACAAATTAGGTTTATTATTGATTGTATTCGCTTTATTCTACACCATAACTATTTCACATATGAAGGCCAGTTCTACCTGCAAACATGGGGAACTGCCATGGGTACCCGCTTTGCCCCCAGCTACGCAAATTTGTACGTAGCCAAGTGGGAGGAGTCATATATTTTTCAGTCTGGCCAATTATACCCTGGTTTGGTTATGTGGCGTAGATTTATCGACGACATCCTATTTATCTGGGAAGATCCAGTGGAAGGCCTCAATAGGTTTATCTCTAACCTTAAGGCTAAGTGCACACGATCAGGAATAATTGCGTTTTTTTCGCGGTTTTTCCGCGGTTTTCCGCGGTAAAAACGCGATAAAAACGCAAGCATTAAGCATCCTATACATGTTAATTGATTCCGCATGTTTTGGCCACATGTTGCGTTTTTTTCCGCGAAAAAAACGCTTCGCGGAAAAAATAGCAACATGTTCATTAATTTTGCGGAATGTAAGCGGTTCATGTGCGGTGGTACCCAGGGTCTGGAGGAGAGGAGACTCTCCTCCAGGCCCTGGGTACCATATCCCTGGTAAAACAATAATTAAAATAAAAAATAATGATATTCTCACCTTCCGGCGGCCCCCGCAGCCTTCCCGCGGCCCCCGCAGCCTTCCCGCCTTCAGCGATGCTCCCGGCAACTTCCGGTCCCAGGAGTGCTTTGCGAGAATCACCCAGATGGCATAGCGGTCTCGCGAGATGTACGTCATCGGTGTGATTTGTCGCAAAGCACTCCTGGGACCGGAGTTGCCGGGGAGCGTCACTGAGAGGCGGGAAGGCTGCGGGGGCCGCCGGAAGGTGAGAATATCATTATTTATTATTTTTTTTATTATTTTTACATTAGATCTCTTTACTATTGATGCGGCATAGGCGGCATCAATAGTAAAAAGTTGGTCACACGTGTCAAACACTATGTGTGACTCGTGTGACCAACCTGTCAATCAGTTTTCCAAGCGATGCTACAGATCGCTAGGAAAACGCTAGCATTCTGCAAGCTAATTACGCTTGCAAAACGCTATTATTCTGGCGGGAATCAGCATACAAAAAACGTGCGTATTTCCTGCGGGAGAAGTGCGGGATTGCCGCGGAAATTTCCGCGGCAATTCCGCAACGTGTGAACTTAGCCTAATACTAACTCGTTTGGCCTGGAATTCACGTCTACCATCAGTACTAGTAATGTCAACTTTTTGGATCTGGAAATATTTATTGAGAAGGAAACCATATGTACCAAGTGTCATCGGAAAGAGGTAGATGCTAATAGTTACATTGACATCAGTAGTTGCCATCTTCCCATTTGGCTAACTAATATTCCCAAGGGTCAATTTACAAGAGTGAGACGTAATTGTTCGAAAATTCAGGACTACCATCAGGAAACCGATTATTTAACACATCAGTTTGTAGAAAAAGGTTATCCTATATCATTGTTACAAAAGAATAAAAAAGAAGTCGAGCAATTACCTAGGGATAGTCTGGTCCGTAAGGATCAACCTGAGACTACTCGCTCACCCTCTATTATAGAGCAAATTGGGGACTTACCTATTGTTACCCAATTCCATCATAATTATAAACAATTTAGAAATATAATATCTAAATATTGGTTTATCCTCCAGGGGGATAAAAAAAATTGGTGAATATTTGGCACCCCATCCAAGATTTATTTTTATGGAAGGCCCAAACCCTGGGTAATCTGATTGCTCCCACCATTAAGGATGGATCTTGCACATCACTAGTTACCTCCCCTAGAGGTTTTGTACCTTGTGGTACGTGTTTATGTTGCATTAAGACTCACTTCCAGAAAATTAGGCAGACTATATTTGTAGATGCACACAATAAACAACAATTTGAGATTAGAGACTGTATCACATGTTCCACCACGGGAGTCATCTATTTAATTCAATGCCCTTGTGGCAAAATATATGTAGGGCGTACAAAACGCAGACTCCGTGATCGCCTAAGGGAACATTTTAATAACATCAAAAAAGGCTTTTTAGGGCACCCCCTCTCTAGACACTTTTGTGAATGCCACAATAGATCTGTTCGAGATATTCATTTTTGTGGCATACAAGTTGTCCCGAAAAATAAGAGGGGTGGGGATTATATTAGAAAAATGTCTAGGGTGGAATCCCAATGGATTTTCACCCTGGATAGCTTAGCCCCTACTGGGTTAAACCACGAGATAGAATTATATGCGTTTCCTTAGGCCATTAATCAGTATCTGTCTCGCATTATGTCATTCACACCATACCCCAATATGGGGGTTAGGGGGTGGCTGTTTTTGTTGTTTTGTAGCGTTGTTTTTAGCGTTTTTAACATTTTTTAGCCGCAGCTATATATTAGTCACGTCTTAGGCTGAATAATAAACCCACGTATTTAGGGTATTTTTATGCATCATTGTTAAGCTTCATGATGAGTGCCATGGTTATTGTACTATTCCCTCACAACTTGCATGGCTTATTTTAGCTTATTGTACTTCACCCCAATTTATTTTATATATATATGTGAGCCAGTCAGTGCACCTGTTGATTCTGTCTTCATCAAGTGGTTGTGCACATCATTAAGGGCTCTAACATATTTATTTGTAGGTCTATTTTATTTTTATTTAGATTAAATAAAGATTTTTTATTTTATTTTATTTTTATTTTTAATTGGGTAATGCCATACACAGAGAGGTAAAGATTATTACTTATCTTCCATTCCCACTTCTGTTTAGTATTACTTGCTGCCTTCTCTGCAAACACATAGTAGAGCAATTCACACTCTTTCTTTGTTGAGCTGTCACATTACGAGGGGGCGGGGGGTTTTTTCAAAGGTACAAAAGGCAGGCTGTGGTAAGGGTCTTGATCCCTGACGAAGAAGGTCTGTGCACCTTCGAAACGCGTTGGAACGCTTTTTGATCCTTCCTGCCTCCTGTACTACGGTACCACGGTGACGTCACCTATTTTTTGTCCCGCCCCCGTCCTGTCCGTCTCGTACTAGCGGCGCCTCGTGGCCTGAGGACGCCGCGTTACTTCCGGACTCTGCGCTTCCCAGTCTAGCCGAACTGCTCCAACAACAGGGAGGACGCTCCCTGCTCCGTTACATCTGGCCTGGCTGATCTGGGCGCGCGGCCCGACCATCATTTCTACCGAGCCAGGACATCTTTCTCCTCAATCTAGCCCTCTGCTGTTGTGACAGTAAGTGTTCTATACCAACATTTGTATGTATGCCAGCTTATTAACCCTGTCACATTTGCATCGCTATTTATCCAGAAGTCTTTTCACTTTATGGGGACATCTCTTTATGCTTTATTGGTGTTGAGGCGCAGGTAGTTATTTTTGTATGTTTCCTATTTATGTACACCATCCCTTGGGTACTTTAGAGTTAGCATTAGCACAGCAGCTAACTCAACTCCAGCAGCCTCTTCACACTCCTTTGGTCATTCCAACATAGTTCTGTAGTTAGCGCCAGTGTGTTTTATATATTTTTATCCTGTTATGATTTGGTAGCTGAGGAGAGCAGGCAAAAACGGCAATACACCAGAGAGGTTGGAATCTACTGGATTGCAGTACCCTGACTAACCACCACAACTAAAGGCAGCCGTGGAGCGTTCCTAAGTTGGTCCTAGATGCCTCGTCACAGCCTGAGAGGTTAACTACACCTAAAGATAGAAAGAGGAAAGCTATCTGCCCCGGAGCAGATCCCCAAAGAACATAGGAAGCCCCCAAACATGTAATGGCGGTTAGACAAGAGGAAATACAGACACAGACAGAAAATAGTATGAGCAAACGTTGGGGACCAATCTTCCTAGAAAGAAAAGGATAGGAAGGACACTTACTGCAATCCAAAAAACCCTAAAAAAAAACCAACTCTACTAATTGCAAAAACACCTGAGATCACACGACCTCTACCACTTAAATTAGTTCTCTGGTGTAACAAAACTAAGCCGCAGCCACTGAAAAAACTGGAAAAGGCAAATGAACAAATAACAGTGGCTCAGATAAACTGAGAGGAGCACAAGCCCCCGGAGGGGACCTGGCTGACCTCCACAGAAGTGCAGAGAACAATGCAAAAAGCAAGCACAAAAATAAAAGCAGAAAATATCTTATCTGATAGCAGAAGATGCAGGCAAGAGTCAGCAAGCTTCAAAGAGAACCAGGAACCACAGTTGAGACAAGAACAATTGATCACCGGCAAACATGATTGGAGGGAACCTCCCTTATATAAGACCAGTTTGTAACTCCTGATTGCCAATCTTCACAATCTTCATTGAATGGTTCAGTACTGTTTGTAACCACCAGAGGGAGCTTCTGCTCAGAATTCATTTCTAACACATTCACAACAGTACCCCCCCATGAGGAGGGGTCACCGAACCCTCATTTGGGCAACCAGGTCGGTCAGGATGAGCTCTGTGATACGCACGGATCAGTCTCCTAGCATGGATGTCCGAAGCAAACACCCAAGAATTGTCCTCCTGACCATAACCTCTCCACTTAACCAAATACTGGAGTTTCCGTCTAGAAAAACGAGAATCCAATATTTTCTCAACCACATACTCCAGATTGCCCTCAACCAAAACAGGGTCAGGAGGCGCAGCCATAGGAACCACTGGCTCGACAAACCTCTTCAATAAGGACTTGTGGAACACGTTATGGATCTTAAATGTCCCTGGAAGAAGTAAACGAAAGGAAACAGGATTAAGAATCTCCATGATCTTATAAGGTCCAATGAACCTAGGCTTAAACTTAGGAGATGCAACTCTCATAGGGATATTTCTTGAGGACAACCAGACCTAGTCCCCCACTTCAAACCGAGGACCATCAGTCCTATGCCGATTGGCAAACCGCTGGGCCCTCTCCTGAGAGAGGGACAACCTATCCACTACCTGGTCCCAAATCTGCTGCATACGTTCCACAACAGAGTCAACACCTGGACAGACAGAAGCCTCCGTCTGTCCCGAAGAAAATCGAGGGTGAAACCCAAAATTGCAGAAAAATGGAGACATCAAAGTGGCAGAGCTAGCCCTATTATTAAGATCAGCCAAAGGCAAAAAAGAGACCCAGTCATCTTGATCAGCAGACACAAAGCATCTCAGATAAGTCTCCAATGTCTGGTTTGTTTTCTCAGTTTGTCCATTGGTCTGAGGATGAAAAGCTGAGGAGAAAGACATTTGAACACCAAGTTTAGAACAAAAAGTCCTCCAAAATCTGGAAACAAACTGGACTCCTCTGTCAGACACAATGTTCTCAGGAATGCCGTGTAACCGAACCACGTGCTGAAGGAACAAAGGCACCAATTCGGAGGAGGAAGGCAACTTAGGTAATGGCACAAGATGTATCATTTTGGAAAACCTATCACAAATCACCCAGATAACGGTCATTCTCTGAGAAACAGGGAGGTCGGAAATGAAATCCATAGAGATATGGGTCCATGGTCTCTTGGGCACAGGCAATGGCATCAACAAACCACTAGAGCGAGAGCAAGGCTTGGAGCGAGAGCAAGTCCTACAGGACTGCACAAATTCCCTGACATCACTAGACAAAATAGGCCACCAAAAGGACCGACTAACCAAGTCTCTGGTACCAAAAATTCCGGGATGACCGGCCAACGCGGAACAATGAATCTCAGACATCACACTCTTTTTTCCACCGGTCTGGGACAAACAATTTCCCAATAGGGCAGCGCTCGGGTTTATCCTCCTGACACCCTTCCAGAGCCAGTCTCAAATTGGGCGAGATGGCGGAAAGAACTACACCCTCTTTCAAAATAACAGCAGGATCAGATAACTCAGGAGAGTCCGCAAGGAAACTCCTCGAAAGGGCATCCGCCTTAACATTCTTAGTGCCAGGAAGAAAGGAAACCACAAAATTAAAACGTGTGAAAATCAAAGCCCACCTGGCCTGTCTAGGATTAAGTCGCTTGGCTGATTCCAGATAAACCAGATTCTTATGGTCCGTGAGGACCACCACCTGATGTTTGGCTCCCTCCAGCCAATGTCTCCACTCTTCAAAAGCCCACTTCATGGCCAATAACTCCCGATTACCCACGTCATAATTACGTTCAGTTGGAGAAAATTTTCGAGAGAAAATGGCACAAGGGTTACTTTAAGAGGTCTCTGGATCTCTTTGGGACAAAACGGCACCTGCCCCAATTTCAGAGGCATCAACCTCTACCTGAAATGGCAGAGAAACATCAGGCTGCCGTAGAACAGGAGCTGAAGTGAATCTCTGCTTAAGTTCCTGAAACGCAGAGACTGCCTCAGGAGGCCAATTCACCACATCAGAACCCTTTTTGGTCAAATCAGTCAATGGTTTAACAATAACAGAGAAATTACCAATAAATTTACAATAAAAATTGGCAAAACCCAAGAATCTCTGAAGAGCCTTTAATGAAGTAGGTTGGACCCAATCACAGATGGCCTGAACCTTGACTGGGTCCATTTCAATAACAGATGGGGACAAAATGAATCCCAGAAATGAGATCCTCTGTACGCCAAAAAGACACTTTGATCCCTTCACATACAGAGCATTCTCTCTCAAAATCTGGAACACAGTCCGAACATGTTTCACATGAGAGTCCCAGTCATTAGAAAAAATCAAGATATCATCCAAATAAACAAGCAGAAATTTATCCACAAAATCCCTGAAAATGTCATTCATGAAGGACTGGAAGACGGAAGGAGCATTAGTGAGCCCAAAGGGCATCACTAGGTACTCAAAATGCCCCTCTGGGGTATTAAATGCCATCTTCCATTCATCCCCGTGCTTAATGCGAATAAGGTTATACGCCCCCTGAGGTCAAGCTTGGTAAACCAAGTAGCACTTTTCACCCTGGAAAACAGGTCAGAAATCAAGGGTAACGGATATTGATATTTCACAGTGATATTGTTCAAGAGACGATAATCAATACACGGCCTTAATGAACCATCCTTTTTGGCCACAAAGAAAAAACCGGCACCCAAGGGTGAAGAGGATGGTCTGATATGACCCTTCTCCAATGACTCCTTGATATAAGACCGCATAGTGTCATGTTCAGGTACAGACAAGTTAAAAAGGCGACCTTTAGGGAATTTACTACCAGGCACTAATTCAATAGCGCAGTCATAGCTCCTATGGGGGGCAAGGATGCAGATTTACTTTCGCTAAACACATCAGAAAAATCAGTCAAAAAGTCAGGAACATCCTGAGCCTGGGGAGAGGCAGAAAAAACAGGAGTGTTGGCATTAATACATTGGCAGCCCCAACTGGTTACAGACACAGATTTCCAATCCAAAACAGGATTATGAGACTGTAACCAAGGGAAACCCAGTACAATAATGTCATGCAGATTATACAGCACCAAAAATTTGCAACTCTCCTGATGATCAGGTTCAACCCTCATTATCACCTGAGTAGAGAACTGGGGTTTATTCTCCACCAAAGGGGTAGAATCAATCCCCAGTAGGGGAATAGACTTCCATAGGGGTATCAAGGGAAACCCACAACGTTTAGCAAAATCAAAATCCATCAGGTTAATAGCTGCTCCAGAATCAACAAAAGCCTGAGCAGAAAATGTGGACAGGGAGCAAATCAGGGTAACAGTCAACAGAAATTTAGTCTGAACACTACCCAAGACAACTGAGCGTGCAAAACGTCTTCCCCGCCTAGGGCAGACAGAAATAGCATGAGAGGCGTCACCACAATAGAAACATAACCCATTGCATTTTCGAAACTCATGACGCTGTGCCCCAGAAGCCACTCTATCACACTGCATGGGTTCAGAAGCTGGTTCACAAGGCAACACTATTCCACGCATACCTCTACGCTCACGCAAACGTCTGTCAATTTGAATCGCTAATGACATAGAATCATTGAGACCAGAGGGAGCAGGGAAACCCACCATAACATCTTTTACATTCTCTGACAGACCCTTCCGAAAAAGGGCTGCCAAAGCATCATCATTCCATTTGGTCAGGACTGCCCACTTTCAGAATTTCTGACAGTATAACTCAGCGTCCTCAAGCCCCTGATTTAATGCCAACAAGGTTTTTTCAGCTTGATCAGTGACATTAGGTTCATCGTACAATAACCCCAGAGCCAGAAAAAATGCATCAACATTACTCAAAACAGGGTCCCCAGGTGTCAGGGAAAAAGCCCAATCCTGAGGATCGCCGCGCAGGAGAGAGATGACAATTTGAACCTGCTGCGCTGCGTTCCCTGAGTACTTAGGTTTTAAGGCAAAAAACAACTTACATTATTTTTGAAACTCAGAAATTTAGCTCGATCCCCCAAAAACAAATCTGGCATGGGGATCCTAGGTTCCACAACCGGCAACCCTGCAAGATAGGTAGCAATACTCCGAACTTCAGTGGCAAGCTGATCAACACGGCCAGACAACTGTGCAAACTCCATTGAGAAAAAAAAAATCCTCAGAACCCAGAGAAAAAGAAGGAAAAAAAAAATGCAACAAACAGAAAAAAAAAAAAATCTCTGACAACTCTGACAACTTTTTTTTTTTTACACTATTTTTCCCTTCTGTGAGTACCATATAATTTTCAGTTAGGGTCGGTGATACTGTTATGATTTGGTAGCTGAGGAGAGCAGACAAAAACGGCAATACACCAGAGAGGTTGGAATCTACTGGATTGCAGTACCCTGACTAACCACCACAACTAAAGGCAGCCGTGGAGCGTTCCTAAGTTGGTCCTAGACGCCTCGTCACAGCCTGAGAGGTTAACTACACCTAAAGATAGAAAGAGGAAAGCTATCTGCCCCGGAGCAGATCCCCAAAGAACATAGGAAGCCCCCAAACATGTAATGGCGGTTAGACAAGAGGAAATACAGACACAGACAGAAAATATTATGAGCAAACGTTGGGGCTCAATCTTCCTAGAAAGAAAAGGATAGGAAGGACACTTACTGCAATCCAAAAAACCCTAAAAAAAACCCAACTCTACTAATTGCAAAAACACCTGAGATCACATGACCTCTACCACCTAAATTAGCTCTCTGGTGTAACAAAACTAAGCCACAGCCACTGAATAAACTGGAAAAGGCAAATAAACAAATAACAGTGGCTCAGATAAACTGAGAGGAGCACAAGCCCCCGGAGGGGACCTGGCTGACCTCCACAGAAGTGCAGAGAACAATGCAAAAAGCAAGCACAAAAATAAAAGCAGAAAATATCTTATCTGATAGCAGAAGATGCAGGCAAGAGTCAGCAAGCTTCAAAGAGAACCAGGAACCACAGTTGAGACAAGAACAATTGATCACCGGCAAACATGATGGGAGGGAACCTCCCTTATATAAGACCAGTCAGTAACTCCTGATTGCCAATCTTCACAATCTTCATTGAATGGTTCAGTATTGTTTGTAACCACCAGAGGGAGCTTCTGCTCAGAATTCATTTCTAACACATTCACAACAAGGCCCCATATGTGCTCCATATGATGCTCCATACCCTATATGATGCCCCATAAATATTGAACCCCATATGATGATCTAGTATATGATGGGCCCCATGGATGATGCTCCAGTGTATGATGGGCCTATATAATGCTCCATATATAATGGGCCCCATATGATGCTCCAGTATATAATGGGCCCCATGGATGATGCTCCAGTGTATGATGGGCCTACATAATGCTCCATATGTAATGGTCCCCATATGATGCTCCAGTGTATAATGGGCCCCGTATATGATGCTCCAGTGTATGATGGGCCCCATTTATAATGCTCCAGTGTATGATGGGCCAAATGGATGATGCTCCAGTGTATGATGGGCCTATATAATGCTCCATATATAATGGGCCCCATATGATGCTCCAGTATATGATGGGCCCCATGGATGATGCTCCAGTGTATGATGGGCCTATATAATGCTCCATATATAATAGGCCCCATATGATGCTCCAGTATATGATGGACCCCATGGATGATGCTCCAGTGTATGATGGGCCCCATGGATGATGCTCCAGTGTATGATGGGCCTATATAATGATCCATATATAATGGGCCCTATATGAAGCTCCAGTATATGATGGGCCCCATATGATGCTCCAGTATATGATGGGCCCCATGGATGATGCTCCAGTGTATGATGGGCCTATATAATGCTCCATATATAATGGGCCCCATATGATGCTCCAGTATATGATGGGCCCCATTGGATGATGCTCCAGTGTGTGATGGGCCTATATAATGCTCCATATATAATGGGCCCCATATGATGCTCCAGTATATGATGGGCCCCATGGATGATGCTCCAGTGTATGAAGGGCCTATATAATGCTCCATATATAATGGGCCCCATATGATGCTCCAGTATATGATGGACCCCATGGATGATGCTCCAGTGTATGATGGTCCCCATGGATGATGCTCCAGTGTATGATGGGCCTATATAATGCTCCATATATAATGGGCCCCATATGATGCTGCAGTATAAAATGGGCCCCATGGATGATGCTCCAGTGTATGATGCGCCTATATGATGCTCCAGTGGATAATGGGCTCCGTATAAGATGCTCCAGTGTATGATGGGCCCCATTTATAATGCTCCAGTGTTTGATGGGCCCCATGGATGATGCTCCATTGTATGATGGGCCTATATAATGCTCCATATATAATGTGCCCCATATGATGCTCCAGTATATGATGGGCCCCATGGATGATGCTCCAGTGTATGATGGGCCTATATAATGCTCCATATATAATGGGCCCCATATGATGCTCCAGTGTATAATGGGCCATATATATGATGCTCCAGTGAATGATGGGCCCCATTTATAATGCTCAGTGTATGATGGGCCCCATATGTAATGCTCCAGTTTATAATGGGCCCTATCTATGATGCTCAAGTGTATGATGGGCCCCATATATAATTCTCCAGTGTATAATGCTCCCCATATATTGCTCCAAACATTAAAAAAATGAAATACCTCTCCTCGCTGGTCACTGCTCTACTCTGGACTAGAGTTGAGCAAAACAGGTTGGTCAATTTCAAAAAAGACCGAATTTCGCCAAAGTTGGGTTTTGCCGAGCGAAACCCGACCATAGCATGCGGTCGGCCACGTGTTCGGCGACCCGAGCGCCAAAGTCGGTTTTCCCATAATGCTTGAAGGGCCTTTTCTCGGCCAATGAGCAAGGACGCAGACTGTGGGCAACGCGATGACATGGGGAGCGGCCAGCACCATCTTAGAGAAGGGCATTGCAGTGATTGGCTTGATTTGTGTGGCGTCACAGTGCCTATGAAAGCCCTCACCGCCGACCGCCATTTTACTTCTGCCGATCTTAGCGTAGGGAGAGGTTGCTGACGCTGGTTCTCAGTAGGGAGAGCGTTAGGCAGGAAAAAAACAATAATTCAATGCTTGTGCTGATATCGATTAGCTGTACAGTTACTGTGCAGTGACAGGGGAGGATTTTGGTGTGTGCTGCAGCGCTGGTTCTTAGGCTGCCTGCCAGTGACAGCGGAGGAATTGCTTGTGTGGAGCAGCAGAGCTGATTATTAGGCTGCCTGCCAGTGAGAGGGGAGACATTTCTTGTGTGCAGCAGAGCTGATTATTAGGCTGCCTGCCAGTGAGAGGGGAAGAATTTCTTGTGTGCAGCAGCAGAGCTGATTATTAGGCTGCCTGCCAGTGACAGGGGAGGAATTTCTAGTGTGCAGCAGCAGAGCTGATTGTTAGGCTGCCTGCTATCTGTATTGCTGTGTGTACCCTGCTGTGCAGACTGCTTTTTAACACAGCACCTACAAAGCACTAATACTTTTATTTTTTTCTGTACAGTTACCAAGCGTTCATTTTTACCCACACCGTATAGAGCTGTACGCTCCTCACACTACCGTGTACCGGCTGGTATCACGTACAAATACATGTTGACTATCTGTGTGTGACTCCGGAAATATATACAGAGATTTCAATTTTCCCCAAAACCGTATACAGCTGGTATCTTCTGATACAGTACCATTTTTCTGGCTTGTGTATTACGGTCAAATCCGTACTGAGAGAGTGTCTGTGTGTTACTCCTTAAATATATACGGAGACTAAAAATTACCCCAACACTGTATTCTACTGATACAGAACAGTTTATCTCCTTTTCATATTCTGGTGTTATCCATACTGAGCCTGTGACTGTGTGTGTTACTCCTCAAATATATACAGAGATTTAAAATTACCCCAACACTGTATACAGCTGTACGCTTCTGATACAGTACACTTTTTCTCCTTTTTATATTCTGGTGTTATCCATACTGAGCTTGTGTTAGGCATCAGTGTGTGTTAGGAGTCTGTGGTCTCCCATCCAGGTCCAGCCGAGAGCAGATGCTGCGCAGCTTCGCCGTCAATCCCAACGCCTAGCTAGTACCCAAGAGGCACAAGTTATTACTCGAGTCTTTGTTCATAGTAGCCTTAAACCTAGGTTACAGAACAGGAAAAGGCTGTCATAGCCTGTCCAGTAATGCCTGCACTGAGCATGACGGTGACATGGTGAACCGTGATAGGTGGTTAATGTCAGCTGATCCTCTGACCTGGCACCGCCTGATTGGTCACGGATGATGTCATCGCTGATGCGATTGAAGAGATGGCTGGGGACGGGGCTTAGCCCTTAAAAAGCTTGTCTGTCTGCGGCGCGGTCAGATCATACTAAATAGGTAGTGCTCATGTGTGACATACCAGAATCTGGGCTCCACGTGCTCTCTAGCTTTCGTTCTCCGGGACCTGCCGATGGCAGAGTCAGCTCGGCTAATTAGCCCAGGTCCATCAGGCAGGTTAATGAATGCTATGCAGGTAGCAATCGTAGTGCAGTCTGTCTCTGTCAAAGGGGTAGCTATACACCCCGAGCAGACTGTGGGGTGCATATCCTGTGCATCGCCTGCTAACTAAAGGAGAGTTGCTCAGTCTGGTGGCACACCGGCTGGCAGCACGTACGCCTGGCGTGAGTCGCATGCACTTCCTAATATCTGGCAAGTGGCTTCTGTGCTATTAACAGGGCTACAGCTACGCCAGCCTGCAGCACATAGTGCAGATCTAATATCTGGCAAGTAGCTTCTGTGCTGTTAACAGGGCTACGCCTATGCCAGTCTTCAGCACTTCTCCCGTGAAGTTAACGGAGATAGTGCAAATTCTATTGTGTGGCCCAGCTGCGCTTGGTACACATGTTCCCTGGAGAATGCACAGAAGGTAATGCACAAACACCTGATATTCATTCACACTCACACTTCCCTATAGTGCCACTAGAGGGAGCCTTGGAATATATAAGGTTGTGAGGGACGTAGCAGTAGTTCAGTCTAGTCAGAGCTTTGTCTGAGCCAGTGCGTGGTCAGATGGTTGGTGATTCCTGTCAGATGAGACAGAGGAAAGATTGCAAGCTGTTACCTCAGAACAGGCTGACTGTTAGTACCCTATGAATGTGGAAAGCGACTCTCGGAGCGAGCGTGAATTCAGTCTGACGGAAGGTCCTGAGAGCTGCTCTGGACAGAGTCTATGAAGGAAAAGAAGGAAGGGGACTACAGTTATTATAACAACGAGCTAACTGAGAAACGGTCAGTGAGCTGTGGAAGGAAGCTGACGACTACACCTACTGCTACCCGTGCTTATGTTAAGGGTGAGAGTAGGGCGACAGGCGAGTGGTAAAGAAGATGAAAGAGTGACTGAGGTGATATAGCAACGATAGCTGACCTCCACTCTGCCCAACCGGACGCCGGGTCCGAGCTTACTAGTTCCTTCACGGCTAGTGGAAAAACCGGTGACCCTGCTGGACTTCAGGTCGCAGAGGGTGGCCCAATAGTGCTGATACGTAACCGGGGTCAGGAAGAACAAGAGTCTAGCAGGGCCCTGCATATAGAGACTAGTTCTGTCCAAAAGGAGGCTCCACCACAATGTCGGCCGGGCGTAGCTGTTCTACACGGAGTTAAACTTCGCTTCATGCAAGTTAGGACTCACACACATTGAGAAGTAAGGAGGCCTCAAACCTACTCAGTGATTACTGGATGTGCATCCTCCACCCTGAGCAGCTTCCCGGGACATACCTGCTACCATCACCAGTAAAGGTATGGAAAGAGACTGACTTGTGTGTGTCTGACTTATTGCCTGCACCCTGCACCGCCATAGACTTTAAGGGAACAGTCTCACCTGTGGGAGACTTAACACCTTGCTGCCCAGTAACATCCCCTCAGAAGATTCACCCTGCAGCGCTGGTCACCTTGATCAGAAACCACAGGTGGCGTCACGAACAATTCCTACAATCCCCTGTAAATATTCCCCCTTGTATGAGCGCCCAGGGCAACGGACCGAGCTACGCTACCCGTGACCTCTCCCCCATTGAAGTGAATGGGCTCGGTGCCGAGTACCCCATAAGCCCTGGTACTACGTGCGACTCACTATATCTTGCTTAATGTGAAGTTCACAGGCAAGATCTTTATATTTCTGTTGTTAGCTTTACCCTCATACTCAAGGGGTGTTCGGCAGCAGTGAATATAACTACATCGCTGACCCCGGGTTCGGTTGCAATCCATCATTTAATAAAATTGTTGCAACCGAGCTCATAACAGTATCTGACCGCCAGGGTCTAGCCGACCATGGCTGACAACCAGCAGCTGCAGCGCTACGTTCAGCAACTAGAGGCCAGAATTAGGTCTCTGGAGCAGGCCGCTCCAGTTGCTGATCTCACTGCAGTAGCTACTCAGGCAGCCGCACAAGCAGCAAATCTCATAAACTCTCTTGCTGTGAATGCTGCGGTAGCTGCCAAAATTCCATTACCGCCTTTTGCTCTGCCGGATAAATTTTCTGGTGACAGCAGATCCTGCAGAGGGTTTATTAATCAATGCTCCATTCAGCTAGAAATGATGGAGGCATGGTTCCCCTCCGAAAGGGCTAAAGTGGGTTTTGTTATCTTACTACTTACTCGCAAGGCCTTGGAGTGGGCTACTCCTCTGTGGGAGCGGAGTGATCCGGTAGTGGCCAATGTGGGTCTCTTTCTTAGAACCCTAAAAAGTGTGTTCCTCGGTCCTCAGGTTACACATGATACGGCTCTTAAGCTGCTTACATTAATGCAGGGTTCGACCACCGCCAGTCACTATGCCGTCCAGTTCAGGACATTAGCGGCAGAACTGGATTGGTCTGAACCGTCGCTAATCCCGGTGTTCTGGAAGGGTCTGGCTGGGCATATAAAAGATGCTCTAGCCACCAGGGAGATTCCAACCTCTCTGGAAGAGTTAATGACCCTTGCCAACTGAATAGATTTATGCCATGCAGAGAGCAAGTTGGAGTTGGAGGTCTCTAAGCCTCGGTTTCCGTTGGCACCGTCATTTTCTAGACCTATTTCCGAACCCGCGGTTCCAGACACGGAACCGGAGCCTATGAATATGTCCCTGACTAGGAAATGGTCCCCTCGTTCCCGTCCTACACATCTCTTGGAGTACCCCGATAATAAGGGTTTCAAGCGGGCGGGAGAACGAGAGTGTCTAACCACCATTGGAGGAGGTGTGTAAGATTCAGAGACTTCTTCCTCCAGACTAGCCTATAAGGTGACGTTGCTCTTCAGAACAACCATGGTTTCTGCCAAGGCGGTGGTGGATTCTGGGGCCGATGGCAATTTTTTGTTGTCAACCTTTGCCCAGAAACACTCCATTCCTATGGAGTTACTATCCAGACCCATAAACATCAGGGTAGTCAACAGTTCCAGGTTAGACACACAAATCACTCACCAGTCTATTCCCCTCAACATGTCGTTTCTTCAGGGTCACCAGGAGGATATCTCGTTCCTTATTCTTCCCGGTGGATTGGATGAGGTGCTATTGGGTCTTCCATGGCTACGTTGTCACAATCCACATATAAATTGGAACACGGGGGCAGTTTAATTCCTGGGGTGAGAAGTGTGCTTCCCAGTGTGTGGTGGCATCAACCCGGAAGGTGGTCTTAGACCCGCCGGCCGGTCTGGATGCACTTCCAGAGCAATATTGGTGCTTTGCAGACGTTTTTTCTGAAAAGGCTGCAGAGACCTTGCCTGCCCACCGACCCTATGACTGCGCTATAGATTTGATCCCCGGATCAGAGCCTCCTCGCAGTAGAGTTTATCCCCTGTCTGTCCCCGAGACCCAGGCCATGTCCGATTACATCAAGGAGAACCTGGCTCGGGGGTTTATCAGGAAATCGGTCTCTCCTGCTGGAGCGGGGTTTTTCTTCGTCCAGAAGAAAGGAGGTGACCTACGTCCATGTATTGATTACAGAGGATTAAATGCCATCACCATTAAGAACAAATATCCTCTGCCTCTGATTTCTGAATTATTCAACAGGTTGCGAGGGGCTAAGATCTTTACAAAATTGGATCTGTGTGGGGCATATAATCTTATACGGATCCGTGAGGGCGACGAGTGGAAAACGGCTTTTAAAACTCGTGATGGGCACAACGAGTACCTCGTCATGCCCTTCGGGTTATGCAATGCCCCCGCCGTTTTTCAGGATTTCATCAACAATATCTTTTGGGATTTGCTACTGTCCTCCATGGTAGTATATCTTGAGGATATCCTGATCTTTTCCCCTGACCACTCCACACACAAAGAGGATGTTTGCAGAGTTTTCGAGCGTTTGCGAGCGAATTCTCTGTAATGTAAGCTGGAGAAATGCCAATTTGAACAGGAGTCTCTACCGTTCCTGGGGTACATCGTATCCAGTAAGGGCTTGGCCATGGATCCACAAAAGCTGGTAGCGGTACAGAATTGGCAAGAGCCTCATTCCCTTAAGGCGGTACAGCGCTTCATTGGGTTTATAAACTACTACCGGCATTTTATACCTCATTTTTCTACGCTGGTGGCTCCTTTGGCCGCTTTGACAAAGAAAGGTGCCAATCCAAAGAATTTGTCTGAGGAGACATCCGAGGCGTTTCGGAAGATTAAAATTCATTTCACTAAAGCTCCGGTTCTCCATCGCCCGGATGTCGACAGGCCATTTTTTCTGGAGGTCGATGCCTCTTCAATAGGAGCAGGAGCGGTTCTTTTCCAGAAGAATGGGCAGGGTCGGAGAAGACCATGTTTCTTCTTCTCCAAGACCTTTTCTCCAGCAGAGAGGAATTACATGATTGGGGATAAAAAACTACTTGCCATCAAATTGGCTTTTTCTGAGTGGAGATATCTCTTGGAGGGAGCTAAACGCCCTTTCGTGGTATATTCAGATCACAAAAACCTCTCGTACCTACAGACGGCGCAGCGTCTTAACCCGAGGTAGGCTCGTTGGTCCTCTTCTTTTCCAGATTGAATTTTACCATCCATTTTTTAAAAGGGGAAAAGAATCTTTGGGCGGACGCCTTATCTCACTCTATGGATACGACGGAGGACGATGACGAGCCCAGACTTATCGTTCGTCCTGTGAGTATGCAGACGTTGGCACCGGTGACTTTTGACCAGGTTCCACGAGGGAAGACGTTCGTTCCTCCTAATCTACAAAATGAGGTGCTCTCTTGGGCACATGCCTCTAAGATTGGAGGTCATTTCGGAGTCAAACGTACCACTGAGTTTCTCCAACGGTCATATTTGTGGCCTCGGTTACTCCAGGATGTTAAAGAGTATGTCCAGG
>JARQOD010001123.1:83460-108904 GCA_033576555.1 Oophaga sylvatica | reverse complement strand
AATGACTCCTTGATATAAGATCGCATAGCATCGTGTTCAGGTGCAGACAAGTTAAAAAGGCGAGCTTTAGGGAATTTACTACCAGGCACTAACTCAATAGCGCAATCGTAGCTTCTGTGAGGGGGCAAGGATGCAGATTTACTTTCACTAAATACATCTGAAAAATCAGTCAAAAAGTCACGGACATCCTGAGACTGGGGAGAGGCAGAAAAAAACAGCAGTGTCAGTATTAACACATTGGCAGCCCCAACTTTTCACAGACACAGATTTCCAATCCAAAACAGGATTATGAGACTGTAACCAAGGGAAACCCAGTACAATAATGTCATGCAGATTATGCAACACCAGAAATTTGCAACTTTCCTGATGATCTGGTTCAACCCTCATTATCACCTGAGTAGAGAACTGAGGTTTATTCTCAGCCAAAGGGGTAGAATCAATGCCCAGAAGGGGAATAGACTTCCGCAGGGGCATCATGGGAAAGCCACAACGTTTGGCAAAGTCAAAATCCATCAGGTTAATAGCTGCTCCTGAATCAACAAAAGCCTGAGCAGAAAATGTGGACAGGGAGCAAATCAGGGTAACAGTCAACAGAAATTTAGTCTGAACACTACCCAAGACAACTGAGCGTGCAAAACGTCTTCCCCGCTTAGGGCAGACAGAAATAGCATGAGAGGCGTCACCACAGTAGAAACATAACCCATTGCGCTTTCGAAATTCATGACGCTGTGCCCCAGAAGTCACTCCATCACACTGCATGGACTCAGAAGCTGGCTCACAAGGCAACACTATCTCACGCATACCTCTGCGCTCACGCAAACGTCTGTCAATTTGAATAGCCAAAGACATAGAATCATTGAGACCAGAGGGAACAGGGAATCCCACCATAATGTCCTTTACATTCTCTGACAGACCCTTCCAAAAAAGGGCTGCCAAAGCATCATCATTCCATTTGGTCAGGATTGCCCACTTTTGAAACTTCTGACAGTACAGTTCAGCGGCTTCACAGCCCTGATTTAATGCCAACAAGGTTTTTTCAGCTTGATCAGTGACATTAGGCTCATCGTACAATAACCCCAGAGCCTGAAAAATACATCAACATCATACAAAACAGGGTCCCCAGGTGTCAGGGAAAAAGCCCAATCCTGAGGGTCGCCGTGCAGGAGAGAGATGACAATTTGAACCTGCTGTGCTGCGTTCCCTGAGGACTTAGGCTTTAAGGCAAAAAACAACTTACAGTTATTTTTGAAATTCAGAAATTTAGCCCGATGCCCCAAAAACAAATCTGGCATGGGGATCCTAGGTTCCACAACCGGCAACCTAGCAAGATAGGTAGCAATACTCTGAACTTCAGTGGCAAGCTGATCCACACGGCCAGACAACTGTGCAAACTCCATTGAGAGAAGAAAAAAAATCCTCCAGCACCCAGAGATAAAGAGGGAAAAAAAAATCTCTGACAACTCTTTTTCTTTCCACACTATTTTTCCCTTCTGTGAGTACCATATAATTTTAGTTTAGGCCGATGATACTGTTATATTTGGGTAGCTGAGGAGAAATAGCAAAAACGGCAATACACCAGAGAGGCTGGAACCTATTGGATTGCAGTAACCTGAACTAACCACACAACTAGAGGTAGCCGTGGAGCGTTCCTACGTTGATCCTAGACGCCTCGTCACAGCCTGAGAGATAACTACACCTAAAGGCAGAAAGATGAAAGCTATCTGCCCCGGAGCAGATCCCCAAAGAAAATAGGAAGCCCCCAAACATGTAATGGCGGTTAGACAAGAAAAAAGCACGGACACATACAGAAAATAGAATGAGCAAATGCTGGGGCCCAATCTGTCTAGACAGAAAAGTACAGGAAAGAATTCTGACTGCAATCCAACAAAAACCCTAAAAAATACCAACACTTCTGATTGCAAAAAACCTGAGATCACACGATCTCAACCACCTAAATCAGATCTCTGGTGTAACAAAACCAAGCCGCAGCCACTGAAAAAACAGGAAAAAGCAAATGAACAAATAACAGTGGCTACAGATAAACTGAGAGGAGCACAGGCCCCAGGAGGGGACCTGGCTGAACTCCAAAAGTGCAGAAAACAATGCAAAAAAACAAGCACAAAAAGAAAAGCAAAAATATCTTATCTGAAAGCAGCAGATGCAGGCAAGACTCCAGCAAACTTCCAAATGAACCAGGAACCACAATTGAGACAAAACAATTGATCCCCGGCAACCATCATGGTAGGGAACCTCCCTTATATCAGTCCAGTCAATGATCCACAGATTGCCATTCTCGCTGAAAGATTCAGTACTGTCTGTAACCACCAGAGGGAGCCTCTGCTCAGAAACCATCTCTAGCACATTCACAACACAGAATCCCTATACAGAGAGACAGACCCCTGTACAGAGAGACAGACCCTATACAGAGAGACAGACCCCTGTACAGAGAGACAGACCCCTATACAGAGAGACAGACCCCTGTACAGAGAGACAGACACCTATACAGAGAGACGGACGACCTGTACAGAGAGACAAACTCCTATACAGAGAGACAGACCCCTGTAAAGAGACAGACCCTGTAAAGAGTCAGACCCTATAGAGAGAGACAGACCGCTATAGAGAGAGACAGACCCTGTACAGAGAGACAGACCCCTATACAGAGAAAGACCTTGTACAGAGAGACAGACCCCTGTACAGAGAGACAGACCCCTATACAGAGAGACGGACCACCTGTACAGAGAGACAGACCCCTGTACAGTACAGAGAGACAGACTCCTATACAGAGAGACAGACCCTATAGAGAGAGACAGACACCTAAGAGAGTGACAGACCCCTGTACAGAGAGACAGACCCCCTGTACACAGAGAGCCCAATCCCTATACACAGAGACAGACCCCCTGTATAGAGTGACAGACCCATGTATAGAGAGACAGACCCCCTGTATAGAGACAGACCCCCTGTACAGAGAGACAGACCCCTGTACAGAGAACAGAGCCCCCTTACAAAGAGAGACAGACCCCTATACAGAGAGACAGACCCCTGTAAAAGAGACAGACCCCTGTACAGAGAACAGACCCCTGTACAGAAGAGACAGACCCTGTACAGAGAGACCGCCATTATACAGAGAGACAGACCCGTACAGAGACAGACCCCTGTACAGAGAGACAGACCCCTGTACAGAGAGACTCAGACCCCTATACAGAGAGACAGACCCCTATACAGAGAGACAGACCCCTATACAGAGAGACAGACCACACTAATACAGAGAGACAGACCCCTTACAGAGAGACGACCCCCTATAAGAGAGACAGACCCCTATACGGGAGAGGGACAGACCCCCTTACAGAGAGCAGACCTTACAGAGAGACGACCCCTGTACAGAGAGACAGACCCTAGTACAGAGAGACAGACCCCTTACAGAGAACAGACCCTGTACAGAGACCAGACCCTTACAGAGAGACAGACCCCCTATACAGAGAAACAGACCCCTGATTACAGAGAGCACAGACCCCTGTAACAGAGAGCACAGACCCCTGTACACTGACTACAGAGAGACACAGACCCTGTACATGACTACAGAGAGACCGACCTGTACATGACTAAGAGACACAGACCCTGTACACTGACTACAGAGAGACACAGACCCTGTACAACGACCTACAGAGAGACCGACCCTGTACACGACTACAGAGAGACACCGACTACAGAGAACCCCTGTACACGACTACAGAGAGACACGGACCCTGTACACCGACTACAGAGACACAGACCCTGTACACGACTACAGAGACACGACCCCTGTACACGACTACAGAGAGACCAGACCCTGTACACGACTACAGAGAGACACGGACCCCTGTACACTACAGAGAGACACAGACCCCTGTCACTGATACAGAGAGACACAGACCCTGTACACGATACAGAGAGACACCCTTAGTACAGAGACACCTGTACACACGAGACAGACCGTAGACGACTACAGAGAGCCAGACCCTGTACACGACTACAGAGAGACACAGACCCTGTACCTGACTACAGAGAGACACAGACCCCTGTACACTGATACAGAGAGACACGACCCCTGTACACTGACTACAGAGAGACACAGACCCTGACACGATACAGAGAGACACGACCCCTGTACACGACTACAGAGAGACACAGACCCCTGTACACTGATAACAGACCTGTGGAGACACAGACCCCTGTACACTGACTACAGAGAGACACAGACCCCTGTACACTGACTACAGAGAGACACAGACCCCTGTACAGACTGTACAGAGAGACACAGACCCCTGTACAGATACAGAGAGACACGACCCTGTACACTGACTACAGAGAGACACAGACCCCTGTACACTGACTACAGAGAGACACAGACCCCTGTACCTGACTACAGAGACCAGACCCTGTACACTGATACAGAGAGACACAGACCCTTGTACACTGACTACAGAGAGACACAGACCCCTGTACACTGACTACAGAGACACAGACCCCTGTACACTGACTACAGAGAGACACAGACCCCTGTACACTGACTAAAGAGACACAGACCCCTGTACAGAGACACAGACCCCTGTACACTGACTACAGAGAGACACAGACCCCTGTACACTGACTACAGAGAGTCACAGACCCTTGTACACTGACTACAGAGAGACACAGACCCCTGTACACTGACTACAGAGACACAGACCCTGTACAGAGACACAGACCCCTGTACACTGACTACAGAGGCACAGACCCCTGTACACCGACTACAGAGAGACAGCGACCCCTGTACACTGACTACAGAGAGACACGGACCCCTGTACTACTGACTACAGAGAGACACGACCCCTGTACACGACTACAGAGAGACACGACCCCTGTACACGACTACAGAGAGACACGACCCCTGTACACCGACCACAAGAGAAACACAGACTCCTGTACACCGACTACAGAGAGACACAGACCCCTGTACACCGACTACAGAGAGACACAGACCCCTGTACACGACTACAGAGGCACAGACCCCTGTACACGACTACAGAGAGACACAGACCCTGTACACCGACTACAGAGAGAGACAGACCCCTGTACACCGACTACAGAGAGACACAGACCCCTGTACATCGACTACAGAGACACAGACCCCTGTACACAGACTACAGAGAGACACAGACCCCTGTACACAGACTACAGAGAGACACAGACCCTGTACACCGACTACAGAGACACGGACCCCTGTACACCGACTTCAGAGAGACACAGACTCCTGTACACCGACTACAGAGAGACAGACCCCTGTACACCGACTACAGAGAGACACAGACCCCTGTACACCGACTACAGAGAGACACAGACCCTGTACACCGACTACAGAGACACAGACCCCTGTACACTGACTACAGAGAGACACAGACCCCTGTACACGACTTCAGAGAGACACAGACCCTGTACACGACTCAGAGAGACACAGACCGAGAGACACAGAGCTTGTACACTGACTACAGAGAGACACAGAGCCCTGTACACGACTACAGTGAAGACACAGACCCCTGTACCCCGACTACAGGAGAGACACAGACCCCTGTACAGCGACTACAGAGAGACACAGACCCCTGTACACGGAACAGAGAGACACAGATCCCTGTACACGAATACAGAGAACAGACCCCTGTACACCGACTACAGAGACACAGACCCCTGTACACTGACTACAGAGAGACACAGACCCCTGTACACTGACTACAGAGAGACACAGACCCTGTACACTGACTACAGAGAGACACAGACTCCCTGTACACTGACTACAGAGAGACACACAGACTCTTGTACACTGACTACAGAGAGCACAGACCCCTGTACACTGATTACAGAGAGACACAGACCCCTGTATACTGACTACAGAGAGACACAGACCCCTGTACACTGATTACAGAGAGACACAGACACCTGTACACTGACTACAGAGAGAGACACAGACCCCTGTACACTGACTACAGAGATACACAGACCCCTGTACACTGACTACAGAGAGACACAGACCCCTGTACACTGACTACAGAGACACAGACGCCTGTACACTGACTACAGAGAGACACGGACCCCTGTACACTGACTACAGAGAGAAAGACAGACTCCTGTACACCGACTACAGAGAGACACAGACCCCTGTACACTGACTACAGAGAGAGAGACAGACCCCTGTACACCGACTACAGAGAGAGACACAGACCCCTGTACACCGACTACAGAGAGACACAGACCCTGTACACTGACTACAGAGAGACACAAACCCCTGTACACTGACTACAGAGAGAGACAGACTCCTGTGCACCGACTACAGAGAGACACAGACCCCTGTACACTGACTACAGAGAGACACAGACTCCTGTACACTGACTACAGAGAGAGACACAGACCCCTGTACACTGACTACAGAGAGACACAAACCCCTGTACACCGAGTACAGAGAGACACAGACCCTGTACACTGACTACAGAGAGACACAAACCCCTGTACACCGACTACAGAGAGACACAAACCCCTGTACACTGACTACAGAGAGACACAGACCCCTGTACACTGACTACAGAGAGACACAGACCCTGTACACTGACTACAGAGAGACACAGACCCTGTACACTGACTAGAGAGAGACAGACCCCTGTACACTGACTACAGAGAGACACAGACCCCTGTACACTGACTACATAGAGACACAGACCCCTGTACACTGACTACAGAGAGAGACACAAACCCCTGTACACTGACTACAGAGAGACAGAGACCCCTGTACACTGACTACAGAGAGACACAGACCCCTGTACACTGACTACAGAGAGACACAGACCCCTGTACACTGACTACAGAGAGACACAGACCCCTGTACACTGACTACAGAGAGACACAGACTCCTGTACACTGACTACAGAGAGACACAGACCCCTGTACACTTACTACAGAGAGACACAAACCCCTGTACACCGACTACAGAGAGACACAGACCCTGTACACTGACTACAGAGAGACACAGACTCCTGTACACTGACTACAAAGAGAGACACAGACCCCTGTACACTGACTACAGAGAGACACAGACCCCTGTACACTGACTACAGAGAGACACAGACCCTGTACACTGACTATAGAGAGACACAGACCCCTGTACACTGACTACAGAGAGACACAGACCCCTGTACTCTGACTACAGAGAGACACAGACCCCTGTACACTTACTACAGAGAGACACAAACCCCTGTACACCGACTACAGAGAGACACAGACCCCTGTACACTGACTACAGAGAGACACAGACCCCTGTACACTGACTACAGAGAGACACAAACCCCTGTACACTGACTACAGAGAGACACAGACCCCTGTACACTGACTACAGAGAGACACAGACCCCTGTACACTGACTAGAGAGAGACAGACCCCTGTACACTAACTACAGAGATACACAGATCTTTGTACATTGACTACCGAGTCGGACCACTCTGTATAGCGGCAGGTGGTGGGTTGGATGTAGGGTGTGCTGTTTGGATCCGGTGGGGTGCTGTCTTGCTAACTTTTTCTCCGTCTTCTTTGTAGTCGTGTGATCTGATTTCAGCCCTGTGTGTACAGAACCCTACGGACATTGCTGACTTTACGTCACCTGTAGCTAATGAATGTGCCGGTGAAGGGAGCACAATGAGCAGCCCAGAGGTGGAGGACCACATCTCCCAGAAGTACCAGATCAAGAAACGGCTCGGGAAAGGGGTGAGCACCAGTGTGATATGTGCCCCGTGTGTATATAAAATATATATAACTAGCTATTGAACCCATTCTTCGCCCGGGTGCCAAGCATTTTTACTTTTTTATTTATATTGTGTCTTCAAGAAAATTGTGCCTGAGATTGCTGTATTCGCACACGTTGACTCCGGCGCCATTTTATTGAAATATTGTACACCAGCGTCAACATAGCAGTGCACACACTTCGGTCATATGGGTAATGGCAACTGCTAATGCTTACGCCCTGCTATGTTGACGTTGTCGTACAATTTTTTATTAAAATGGCGCTGTAGTCAACTCGTACATATCTCATGATATACGGCGCCATTTTGTTGAAGTCACTGTGTATGACGAACTGGAGGTGTTTGGTTGCCCCAGTTCCTTTTAGGGTATTTTATTATCCCACTGCTACCACCAATATGTGACGAATTACAGGGGGGATCTATTGGTTTATCCCGCCTTCCAATTCTTGTTCGGAATTAGCAGCTCTCTGGCGCCCCCTTATCCTCAGGTCAATCAGGGAACTGCACCTAGGATAAGTAGTCGCCAGATGGGCCGCCTAGATGTGTACTGGCTATTAGGCACTCTGCAGTGAGGGCGATAACCTATTCCCGTCCGTGGCGGGATATACACTTATGAAACTCCGTCCGTCACTGCCAGGGTCCCCCCAAAAGCCCAGAACACACTTTGCTGCCACCAGCTCCTGATTTTAATTAATATCGTTACAGGAGCCAACCAGAATCAGCGTTGGCTTAGTTTGAGGACGTGGGGATACGATTAGAGCAAGGAGAACAAAGCTAGTAAAGTTTTAAATTTTTACTCCAAAAAGAATAGGCAGTGTTTACAAAAGTACAAAAAGATGTTACAAAATGAGACAATTACAATATGTGCAAAGCAATTATGAAATAAAAAGGATGAAAGATGAAAAGAAACTTACAGTGATCTTGTATCATTTCATGGTAAGCCATGCGGCAGGGAGGAGGGGCATACGTCCCAATGCATCCGATCAGGATCTGGTAGTTAGCTTCCCAGGCAAAGAGAGAGAGAGCCTCTTGTCCTGCCTCTGAGTCTTATACCTGTGCTCAAGACTAAGGCACTCCCCCTGCGCTGACCTCACTGTGTGGCTGAATACTCGCCTTTTTTGGAAGTTATGAAATCCTTCTATTATCCATATCTCTTGGGGGGAACCCCGTAGAAGGAAGACAAAATTATCATTTGGCTCAGCATGACATGGGGCTTCATTTAAGTCTAAACACGAAGTGGATACCTGACCCGATTATGGAGAAATCCATTCCTCGGATTCTGCTGGTTCTAGATCCTAGAGATTTCACTGGGTTATAGATCTATCGGTGTAAGCTCCAAATAGGTAACTTTTACACCTATATCACTAATTGGGGTCATTATATTTGATCTTAAAGGAACACTGTGCCAAAGGAAACACGTGTTTCAGAGCTGCAAGCAGGAGGGAGGGGTGGGACGGAAATCACACACAGTGCTGGCAGGGAGAGAAGGAGGAGCTGCAGACTTGTGTCTGCAGGGCTGTGTGTGTACGCTATGCAAGCCTAATGGGGGAAGGGAAGCGTGTGTCTCACTAAGGCAGTGGCACGTTTAGGTTATGAGAAGAAACATATCGTGACACCTCCCCCTTTTGGACTGCGCTACGGAGGCAGGACCTCTCGGTACTCCTCCATGTGCACTTTGGCGGGCTCGCCCTGGTGGGACAACCCATCTGTATTGCCAGGCTTTTTTGTGTTTAACGGTAAAGTCTTACTGCTGGAAGGCAAGGCTCCAGCGTAGCAACCTTCCTTTAGTACCAGACATGTTGTGCAGCCAGTTCAGGGGGTTGTGGTCGGTCACCACAGTGAAGCTGCAACCCAACAGGTAGGGCTGCAAACATTGCAGGACCCAGACAATGGCCAGGCACTATTTCTCTATGGTGGAATAGGCCTCTTCCCTTGGCAGAAGCTTCTGGCTCAGGTACAATACGGGGTGCTCTTGGTTCCTCGAGTCGACCTGGCTAAGCACAGCACCGAGGCCAAACTCGCTGGCGTCGGTCTGTACCAGGAATGGTTGACTGCTCTTGACTGCTTTTAACACGGGAGAGTTGCTCAGGGCTGTTTTCAAAGCCCGGAAGACCACCTCACAGCCATCTGTCCAGTTGACTGTTTAGGGTAGCCTCTTCCTGGTGAGGTCCTTCAAGGGCTTTGCAAGGCTGCTATAGTTCTGAACAAAGCGCCTATAGTACCCTGCAGTGCCCAAGAAGGACATCACCTGTTTCTTGGTCCTGGGGGTGGGCCAGGACGTGATAGCGTCCACTTTCCCAGGCTCTGGTCTCTTAGAACCCCCGCCTTCCTGGTGTCCCAGTTAGTGGACCTCGCTCATGCCCATCTGACACTTTCCCGGCTTGATGGTCAGGCCTGCTTGGCGAATACGCTTGAGCACCTCCTGGAGATGCTGAAGGTGTTTCTCCCAGGAACTGAAGACGACAATGTCATCCAGGTACCCCACTGCATACTTTTCCAGTCCCTGAAGCAGATGATTGACCATCGGCTAGAATGTGGCAGGGGCATTCTTTATGCCGAACGGCATGACCGTGGACTCGTACAGTCCAAAGGGGTGATAAAGGCGGACTTCTCCTGCGCCTTGGGGCTCAGTGGAATCTGCCAATATCCCCGACTCAAATCCATGATGGATAGGTATTTCGCGTTTGCTAACTGCTCAAGCAGCTCCTCGATGCGTGGCATTGGGTGCGCATCAGAGGCAGTGGTGGCGTTGAGTCTCCGGTAGTCCACACAGAACCGGGTGGTCCGATCCTTCTTTGGCACCAGGTCTACAGGTGAGGCCCACGTGCTCTTGGACTGTTGAATCACCCCCAGCTGCAACATCTCATCGATCTCCTGGTGCATAACATGCTGCACCTCGTCGGAGATAGAATCATAGAATGGTAGAGTTGGAAGGGGCCTCCTGGGTCATCTGGTCCAACCCCCTGCTCAAAGCAGGATTCACTAAATCATCCCAGACAGATGTCTGTCCAGCCTCTGTTTGAATACTTCCATTGAAGGAGAACTCACCACCTCTCGTGGCAGCCTGTTCCACTCATTGATCACTCTAACTGTCAAAAAGTTTTTTCTAATATCTAATCTGTGTCTCCTCCCATTCAGTTTCATCCCATTGCTTCTAGTCTTTCCGTATGCAAATGAGAATAAAGATGATCCTTCTACCATGTGACAGCCCTTGAGATATTTGTAGACAGCTATTAAGTCTCCTCTCAGTCTTCTTTTTTGCAAGCTAAACATTCCCAAATCCTGTAACCGTTCCTCATAGGACATGGTTTGCAGACCGAACACCATTCTGGTCGCTCTTCTCTGAACTTGCTCCAGTTTGTTGATGTCTTTTTTAAAATGTGGTGCCCAAAACTGGACACAGTATTCCAGATGAGGTCTGACCAAAGAGGAGTAGAGGGCAATAATGACTTCACGTGATCTAGACTGTATGCTTCTGTTAATACATCCCAGAATTGTATTGTCACGCTGTCTCTGCATACAGGAGAACCGGGGTCTATGCTGACCCTAAGCTGGGGTCCTGGCTAATCCCTCTACCTGGAGGTACTGTTGATGGTACAGAGGTCCAGGCCGCCAGCGTAAACCCTATCTCCTGTGAATCCCTTACCACTGTAATCTAGTCCTGAGAAGGACCCTGATTACCACCACAGGGATCAGTAAGGTATCTGCCTTCACACACAGTATAAGACAAACGAGACAGTACAAGGGGTAAAATAAAAGAACACCTTGCATACAAAACTACCAATACAGAGGTAACACAAACGGGTAGGGAGATAACTAATAAAGCGAGGAGAGGAGAAAACCACAACAGGTATTCTTAGCTTAGACTTCTCAATACGATCCGCTCTGCTGGTCTGCATGAATGCTTTCACCGACACTTCCCCAGCAGACATGCAGGTATAAGAAGGAAACCAATTAACAAAACATTAATTGCAGCTGAGCGAGGCTGGTCAGTCCAGCACAGAGAGAGAAAGAATTAACTCCCTCAGTGCCGAAAAACACCCAGCACCAGAAACTCAGCTGTGCGAAGTCAGGGTGTGCAATCGCGACGATCTTCGCAGCGACGCACCCGTGACAGTACCCGCCCTTCTACGAGGGGCCTCTGGACCCTCAGGGCCGGGTTTATCTGGGTGAGTAGTGTGGAAGGCCCGAACCAATCGGTCTGCGTTAATATCTGACGCAGAAACCCACGTCCTCTCCTCAGGACCATACCCCCTCCAATGAACAAGGTACTGAAGGGACCGGCGATTCAGACGTGAATCGATGACTCTCGACACCTGGAACTCCAAGTTACCATTGACCACCACAGGAGGAGGAGGTAAAGGTGAAGGTATCACCGGCGCCACATACTTCTTAAGTAACGATCTGTGGAACACATTATGAATTTTAAATGTAGGAGGGAGGTCAAGACGGAATGCAACGGATTAATTATAGCACTGATCTTGTATGGCCTGATGAACCTGGGACCCAGTTTCCAGGAGGGAACCTTAAGTTTAATATTCTTGGTAGACAACCATACCAGATCGTTCACACTTAGGTCCGGACCAGACACTCTCCTCCTATCAGCCATACGTTTGTATCGGTTCCCCATAGAACTCAAATTATTCAGCACTCCTCTCCACACTGAAGCGAGTGACGACGAAAACCGTTCCTCCTCAGGAACCCCAGAAGAGCCCCCCCTATTGAAAGTACAAAACTGGGGGTGAAAACCATATGCCCCAAAAAACGGGGACTTACCAGTGGACTCGCTCCACCTATTATTTAGAGCAAACTCCGCCAGAGGCAAGAAAGAAGCCCAGTCCTCCTGGATCTCTGACACAAAACACCGGAGATATGTCTCCAAGCTCTGGTTCAGACGCTCTGTCTGACCATTGGTCTGCGGGTGAAAAGCCGATGAAAATGACAACTGCATCCCCCGCCGTGTACAAAATGCTCTCCAGAATTTGGACACGAACTGAGACCCCCGATCCGACACCACATCGGAGGGTACCCCGTGAAGCCTTACAATCTCCCCAATAAACACCTGCGCAAGAGTTTTAGCATTAGGAAGAGCAGGAAGAGCGATAAAATGTGCCATCTTGCTGAACCTGTCCACCACAACGAGTATGACTGTTTTACCCGAAGATGGCGGGAGATTCGTAATGAAGTCCATAGACAGATGAGTCCACGGACGCTCCGGGATCTTCAAAGGTAAGAGGGTCCCCGACGGACGGGTATGTGGGGTCTTAGAGCGCGCACAAACCTCGCAGGACGCGACAAAAGTTACCACCTCCCTATGTATGTTAGGCCACCAAAACCGGCGCGAGAGGAGATCCTCAGTTGCTTTACTCCCTGGGTGTCCTGCCAAAGCTGAATTATGATGTGCCTCGATCACCCTTTGTCGCAACTGATTTGGAACAAACAGTCTCCCTGGAGGTCCTACAGGGGCGTCCCCCTGAGCCTCCAATACCTCCTCCTCAAGCTCAGAGCATACTGCCGACACCACCACCCCCTCCTGAAGGACTGGAACCGGGTCCTCCGTATTCCCGGCCCCAGGGAAACAGCGAGATAAGGCATCCGCCTTAACATTCTTTGACCCAGGACGATATGTGACGACAAAATTAAACCTGGTAAAAAACAACGACCACCTAGCTTGTCTGGGATTCAGACGTTTAGCGGACTCTAAATATAGCAGGTTTTTGTGATCGGTAATGACAGTGACCGGGTGGACTGCCCCCTCCAAAAAATGACGCCACTCCTCAAAAGCCAACTTAATGGCCAAGAGCTCCCTATTGCCGACATCATAATTCCTCTCAGCGGACGACAATTTTTTAGAGAAGAAGGCGCACGGATGCCATTTACCAGGGGACGAACCTTGTGACAATACCGCTTCCACCCCTACCTCGGAAGCGTCCACCTCAACAATGAATGGCTGAGACGCATCAGGCTGAACAAGTATGGGTGCAGAAGCAAAACATTTTTTCAAAGAGGAAAACGCTTGACAAGCCTTGTCAGACCACTTTGAAAAATCCGTCCCTTTTTTAGTCATGTCAGTGAGAGGTTTAACTATGGAGGAGAAATTACGAATGAACTTCCGGTAGTAGTTAGCAAACCCCAGGAAACGTTGTAATGCCTTAAGATCCTCTGGCAGATCCCACTCAAGAACTGCCCGCACTTTCCCAGGGTCCATACGAAAACCGGATGCTGAGACCAGGAATCCTAAAAACTGAAGTTCCTGTACGGCGAACACACACTTCTCCCATTTGGCGTACAGTTTATTATCCCGCAAGATCTGTAACACCTGCCTAACATGCTCCTGATGAGACACAAGATCTGGCGAGTAAATTAAAATATCATCCAGATATATGACCACAAACTGTCCCATTAGGTGGCGAAAGATGTCATTTACAAAGTGTTGAAACACCGCCGGGGCAATACTCAGACCAAATGGCATGACAAGGTTCTCATAATGCCCCTCCGGAGTGTTAAACGCCGTCTTCCACTCATCCCCCTCCTTCATCCTAATAAGATTGTACGCCCCCCTGAGATCCAACTTAGAGAAACATTTGGCACCCACGATCTGATTGAAGAGATCGGGAATAAGTGGGAGCGGATACGGATCTCGGACCGTAATCCGATTAAGCTCACGGAAATCCAAGCAAGGGCGTAGGCCTCCATCTTTTTTCTTCACAAAGAAGAACCCCGCGGCCACCGGGGAAGATGAAGGTCTAATATGCCCCTTAGCCAGACTCTCTGAAATATAATCCTTCATGGCCTGTCTCTCAGGACCAGAAAGGTTGTATAACCTAGATTTCGGTAACTTGGCCCCAGGGATCAAGTTAACAGCACAGTCATACTCGCGATGAGGAGGTAGTTCTTGACACCCTTCCTCCGAGAATACATCCTCAAAGTCCACCAGAAATGGAGGTAAGGCCCTAGGAGCGATCGCACCAATGACCGTATTCATGCAGTTTTTATTACAGAAATCGCTCCATTGGCTTATCTCTCTGGATTGCCAATCAATAACCGGGTTATGCTTAGTTAGCCAAGGCAGGCCCAGCACTATAGGAGTGGGAAGACCCTCCAACACATAACAAGACAACAGTTCTTTATGTAGCGCCCCCACTTGAAGATCAATGTTATGCACTGCTTGCACAAAACTTCCCTGACCGAGAGGTCTGGCGTCGATCGAGAATATGGGGACGGGTTTAGCCAACCTACACAATCGCATACCTTAAACCCGGGCAAAGCGAGCATCCACCAGATTAGCCCCGGCCCCACTATCCAGAAGAACAGATATCCTCTCAGTTCTCGCACCCACCACCACCTCCGCCGGGTACGAGAAACTGAGACGAACTTAGGGACGAAATACTTACTCCCAGATTGCCGTCCACCACACAATCTGGGATCAATAGTTTTCCAGCGACTTCTCACTCTGCAAAGGACGGGATGGACACCCCCTAATAAAATGTCCCTTTTTTCCACAGAAGAAACAACTTCTTGTTTTGTGGCGCCCCACCGATCCCCTCCCCCGGAATGATGTCCCTCCTAATTGCATAGGCTCCTCTGGACTGACCAGGGGAACCTCCGTGTAAGGGACCCTTGAGGAAGGTGGAGTCATCACAGGGGGCGGAGTTACCCGCACCTCTCCCGCAACCGTCTATCAATGCGAATAGCAAGGGCCATAGCGGCCTCCAGTGACGTGGGAGGGTCATACTGCGCCAACACGTCTTTTAATTTGTCAGATAAACCTTGACAAAACTGGCTCCTAAGAGCTGGGTCATTCCACTGAGTGTCCGTGGCCCACCTACGGAACTCCGAAGAAAATTCCTCTGCCGGACGATCTCCCTGCTGTATCTTACGTAACTTAGATTCAGCAAGGGAGACCCGATCCGGGTCATCATATACAAGACCCAGAGCTGCGAAAAATCTATCCACTGACTGGAGAGCCGGGGAGTCCGGGGGAAGAGAGAACGCCCAGGATTGGGGGTCCCCTTGTAGGAGCGAGATGACAATTCCCACTCTTTGATCTTCACTCCCAGATGACCGAGGTCGCAACCGAAAGTACAATTTACATGCCTCCCGGAAAGCAAAAAACTTGTCCCGCCCGCCAGTGAACCTGTCCGGGAGAGCTACTTTAGGTTCAGTTCTGGCTTGCTCCGGGGGGTACAAAACCTTGGACTTAACATCCCTCAGCTCCATGGACAAACTCTGCAACTGCTGAGCTAGACTGACTACTGGATCCATGGTGGCTGGGGAGAATCTTAAATTTGGGTCGGTGAAAATGTCACGCTGTCTCTGCATACAGGAGAACCGGGGTCTATGCTGACCCTAAGCTGGGTCCTGGCTAATCCCTCTACCTGGAGGTACTGTTGATGGTACAGAGGTCCAGGCCGCCAGCGTAAACCCTATCTCCTGTGAATCCCTTACCACTGTAATCTAGTCCTGAGAAGGACCCTGATTACCACCACAGGGATCAGTAAGGTATCTGCCTTCACACACAGTATAAGACAAACGAGACAGTACAAGGGGTAAAATAAAAGAACACCTTGCATACAAAACTACCAATACAGAGGTAACACAAACGGGTAGGGAGATAACTAATAAAGCGAGGAGAAGAGAAAACCACAACAGGTATTCTTAGCTTAGACTTCTCAATACGATCCGCTCTGCTGGTCTGCATGAATGCTTTCACCGACACTTCCCCAGCAGACAGGCAGGTATAAGAAGGAAACCAATTAACAAAACATTAATTGCAGCTGAGCGAGGCTGGTCAGTCCAGCACAGAGAGAGAAAGAGTTAACTCCCTCAGTGCCGAAAAACACCCAGCACCAGAAACTCAGCTGTGCGAAGTCAGGGTGTGCAATCGCGACGATCTTCGCAGCGACGCACCCGTGACAGGTATTTGCCTTTTTTGCTGCTGCATCACACTGTTGACTCATGTTCAGTCTGTGATCTATTAGTATACCCAAGTCTTTTTCACATGTGCTGTTGCTTAGCCCTATTCCTCCCATTCTGTATACGCTTTTATCATTTTTATTTCCCAGATGTAGTACTTTGCATTTTTCCCTGTTACAAACCATTCTGTTAGTTGCTGCCCACTGCTCCAGTTTATTTATATCTTTTTGAATCCTCTCTCTCTCTTCTCCAGTATTAGCTACCCCTCCCAGCTTTGTGTCATCAGCAAATTTAATCAGTTTACCCTCCTTCATCTAAATCATTGATAAAGATGTTGAACAATACAGGGCCCAAGACAGAGCCCTATGGTACCCCACTTGATACATTCTTCCAACTGGATGTGCAGCCATTTACTACCACTCTTTGGGTCCTATCACTAAGCCAGTTATGAATCCACCTAACAGTTGCCTTGTCCATTCCATACTTAGTCATTTTTTCAATAAGGATTGTGTGAGATACTTTGTCAAATGCTTTGCTGAAGTCAAGATATAATATATCTACAGCATTTCCCTAATCCACCTAGTCAGTGATTCTGTCATAGAAGGAAATTAAATTAGTCTCACATGACTTATTAGTTACAAACCCATGGTGACTCTGGTTAAGCACTTCATTCTTGTCGAGGTACTTACATACATGTTGTTTAATAATTTGTTCAAAGATCTTTCCTGGTATAGATGTCAGACTCACCGGCCTATAGTTCCCTGGGTCCACCTTCTTCCCCTTTTTGAAGATAGGAACAACATTTGCTCTTCTCCAGTCTTCTGGGACTTCTCCTGTTCTCCAAGAATTTTCAAAGATTATGGAGAGTGGTTCAAAAATTTCTTCTGCTATCTCTTTCAGTACTCTGGGGTGTAATTGATCTGGACCTGGAGACTTGAATTCATTTATGTTAGAAAAATAGTGAGGAAACACTTAGCTGTTTATAGATATCCTGGATTCTTCTATCTCCTTAATACGACAGTGAAGATCAGTTGATGTTACATTTCCTTTCTGAGAGAAAACAGATGCAAAATAGGAATTTAAAAGTTTGGCCTTCTCAACATCCTTTCTTACCATTTCATCATTTTCATCCTGTAAAAATCCTATAGCATCTTTGACTTTTCTTTTACTTTTGACATATCCCCAAAATCCTTTTTTATTGCTTTTGACATCTCTTGCAAGCCTTAATTCATTGTCAGCTTTAGATAATCTGATTTGTGCCCTGCAGGTTCTGCAGATGGCATTATATTCTTCTTTAGATAAGCCTCCCTCTTTCCATTTGATAAACATTTTTTTCTTCCTTTTTAGCATGTGTTTAAGTTCTGTGTTCATCCATCCTGGTTTCCTTAACTGCTTCCTATTCTTCCCTCTTTTTGGAATTGTTAATGATTGTGCTTTGAGAATCTAATTTTTCAAGATTTCCCATCCTTCCTGGACATTTTTTATCCTTAAGGATATCCAGCCATTGGATCCCTCCGATTCTCTTTCTGAGTCCCTTAAAATCTGCCTTTCTGAAATCTAACCTTGACGTCTGAGCCTTCACAGGTCTTCCTCCTCTAGTTATCCAAAATTCTAAAATAGCATGGTCGCTACCTCCTAAGGTCCCATGCACTCTTACCTCCTCAACCATTGCCTCCCTGTTTATAAGGATTAGATCCAAGGTAGCAGATCCCCTTGTTTTCTCCCCTACCTTTTGGAAGATAAAGTTGTCAGCAAGAGAGGATAAGAATTTCCAGGACCTGTTAGTTTTGCCTGAGAGAGATTCCCAACAAATGTCTGGATAGTTGAAATCTCCCATGACTACTATGTCATATTTTTTGGAGAACTTGGCCATTTGATGCATAAAGAGTTCATCCGTATCTTCAGCTTGCACATGTGGCCTGTAGTAAATGCCTACAATGGTGTCCTTTCCAGTGTTCTGTCCTTGTATTCTTACCCAAACAGTTTCCACAGAACTCCCAGTCTCTGAAGCTTCAGTCTCTGTGCAGATATACGCTTTTCTAACATACAATGCAACACCTCCTCCTCGTTTATCAAGTCTGTTTCTTGCAAATAAGTTGTATCCTTCTAGCCTTGTATTCCAATCATGTGTATCGTCCCACCAAGTCTCAGTGATTCCAATGACATCATACTTCTTCTCCTGCGTTAGTAGCTCCAGTTCTCCTTGTTTGTTGCCCATGCTTTGTGCATTTGTATAGAAACATTTTAGTTTGTGATTGGTTTCTCTTCCTTCAATATTTTTATTATTTAGATTTTTTTGCCTTTGTTCTTCCTTTCCACTTCTAATAGCCGAGTTCTCAATAGCATTTGTCAGGTGTATGGCTTTTTCTGGGATTTTGCTTCCCTTCCCACATTGCTCTAGTGTAAAGCTCTCCTGATGAGTGTAGCAAGGCGACTTCCAAATACATGTTTTCCAGTCTTCGTAAGGTGAACCCCATCTCTAGCAAGTAGTCCATCATATAGGTAATTCACTCCGTGATCCAGAAATCCAAATCCTTGCTGATGGCACCATCGACGTAGCCAGGTATTCACCTGCAGAATTTTATTCCACCGATAGGTGTCCGCAATAGTGGGGCATGATTCCCGGTGTCCACTCCGTGGACTGCTATCTCAGTCCTTCTGAGTCGGGTGGTAAACACAGCCTGGAAGCGTTCCAGCACGGTTCGCAGCTGCGACCGCTGAGGTTCAGATAGCAAGAAGCTTACCTCCACATCCTCAATGGACACGCCTTCCTTGGCTTGGGCCAGCGTGTCCAGGAGGGGGTCTTCCTCCCCGTCCTCGGGCAGGTTGCAGACCGATAGGACGCAGGCTTCATGTTCGTGATGAGCCTTCAACATATTGACTTGAAAGGCCTTGCGCCTACCCCGAGCGGGGTCAAGAGTGACCACGTAGGTGACTGGGTTGAGATGTTGGTGAATGACGCACGGGACTTCCCAGGCTGCCTGAAGCTTATCCTTTGGTACACGAACCAGCACCCACACCTTCTGACCCACCTAGTAGGTACGTACCCGGGCGTTCTGGTCGTACTAGTGCTTCTGGTCAGCCTGAGCCTGCGTCATGTTGTCATGGACCAACTGCGTCAAGGTCTGCATCTCGTCGCGGAAGCGCATGACATAATCCACGATGGACACTTTTGAAGGGTTCGGTGTTATGATTTGGTAGCTGAGGAGAGCAGGCAAAAACGGCAATACACCAGAGAGGTTGGAATCTACTGGATTGCAGTACCCTGACTAACCACCACAACTAAAGGCAGCCGTGGAGCGTTCCTACGTTGGTCCTAGACGCCTCGTCACAGCCTGAGAGGTTAACTACACCTAAAGATAGAAAGAGGAAAGCTATCTGCCCCGGAGCAGATCCCCAAAGAACATAGGAAGCCCCCAAACATGTAATGGCGGTTAGACAAGAGGAAATACAGACACAGACAGAAAATAGTATGAGCAAACGTTGGGGCCCAATCTGCCTAGACAGAAAAGGATAGGAAGGACACTTACTGCAATCCAAAAAACCCTAAAAAATACCAACTCTACTAATTGCAAAAACACCTGAGATCACACGACCTCTACCACCTAAATTAGTTCTCTGGTGTAACAAAACTAAGCCGCAGCCACTGAAAAAACTGGAAAAGGCAAATGAACAAATAACAGTGGCTCAGATAAACTGAGAGGAGCACAAGCCCCCGGGGGGTGGGAAACCTGGCTAACCTCACAGAAATGCAGAGAAATATGCAAATGGTAAGCACAAAAACAAAAAACAGAAAATATCTTATCTGAGAGCAGGAGAAGAGGCAAGACTCAGCAAGCTTCCAAGTGAACCAGGAACCACAGTTGAGACAAGAACAATTGATCACCGGCAACCATGATGGGAGGGAACCTCCCTTATATAAGACCAGTCTGTAACTCCTGATTGCTAATCCTCATTGAATGGTTCAGTACTGTTTGTAACCACCAGAGGGAGCTTCTGCTCAGAATTCATTTCTAACACATTCACAACAGTTCGGCACTTCTTCCCAGGATCCCCTTACCAACCCAAGGGGTCCCCGGACTTGCCTGCCGTACAGGAGCTCGAATGGGGGGAACTGTTGTGAATGGGTTTGAGATGAGTTCTGAGCAGAGGCTCCCTCTGGTGGTTACAAGCGGTGCTAGTCTGTCCAGTGAAGATTGTGAGGACTGGGAATCAGGTGTTACTGATTGGTCTTATATAAGGGAGTCACCTTCCCATCAGGGTTGCCGGTGATCAATTGTTCTGGTCTGGATCCTTTATTCCTGTTTCCCTTGTAGCCTGCTGTGTCATGTCTGCATCTCCTGCTAACAGATAAGACATTTTCTTCTTTTGTGTTTGTGCTATATTTTTGCATTTTGTCCTGCACTTCTGTGGGGGCCTTCAGGGTCCCCTCCGGGGGCTTCTGCCCTCTCAGTTTTGTTCAGCCACTGATGTTTGTACTTTTGCTTTTTTCCAGTTTTTTCAGTGGCTGCTGTTTTGATTTTGTTACACCAGAGAACTAATTTAGGTGGAAGAGGTCGTGTGATCTCAGGTGTTTTTGAAATTAGTAGAGTTGGTGCCTTTCAGGGTTTTCTGGGATTGCAGTAAGTACCCTTCCTATCCTTTTCTATTTAGTTAGTTTGGGCCCCAGCGTTTGCTCGTACTATTTTCTTTCTGTGTCAGTATTTCTTCTTGTCTAACCGCCATTACATGTTTGGGGGCTTTCTATTATCTTTGGGGTTCTGCTCCGGGGCAGATAGCTTTCCTATTTCTATCTTTAGGTGTAGTTAGTTTCTCAGGCTGTGACGAGGCGTCTAGGACCAACGTAGGAACGCTCCACGGCTGCCTCTAGTTGTGGTGGTTAGTCAGGGTACTGCAATCCCATAGATTCCAACTTCTCTGGTGTATTGCCTTTTTTACCTGCACTCCTCAGCTACCGAAACATAACAGTATCACCGGCCTAAAAATTGAAAATTGTATGGTACTCACAGAAGGGAAAAAATATTGTGAAAGAAAAAAGGTTGTCAGAGTTGTCAGAGATATTTTTCTGTTTGTTGCATTTTTTTTTTCCCTCTGTATCTCTGGGTGCTGGGGAGGATCTTTTCTCTCAATGGAGTTTGCACAGTTGTCTGGCCGTGTGGATCAGCTTGCCACTGAGGTTCGGAGTATTGCTATCTATCTTGCTGGGTTGCCTGTTGTGGAACCTAGGATTCCCATGCCAGATTTGTTTTTAGGGGATCGAGCTAAGTTTCAGAATTTCAAAAATAATTGTAAATTGTTTTTTGCCTTAAAATCTAAGTCCTCAGGGAACGCAGCGCAGCAGGTTCAAATTGTCATCTCTCTCCTGCGCGGCAATCCTCAGGATTGGGCTTTTTCCCTGATACCTGGGGATCCTGTTTTGAGTGATGTTGATGCATTTTTTCAGGCTTTGGGGTTATTGTACGATGAGCCTAATGTCACTGATCAAGCTGAAAAAGCCTTGTTGGCATTAAATCAGGGGCTTGAGGATGCTGAGTTATACTGTCAGAGATTCCGTAGGTGGGCAGTCCTGACCAAATGGAATGACGACGCTTTGGCGGCCCTTTTCCGGAAGGGTCTGTCTGATAATGTAAAGGATGTTATGGTGGGATTCCCTGTCCCCTCTGGTCTCAATGATTCTATGTCATTAGCGATTCAAATTGACAGACGTTTGCGTGAGCGGAGAAGTATGCGTGGAATGGTGTTGCCTTGTGAACCAGCTTCTGAACCCATGCAGTGTGATAGAGTGGTGTCTGGGGCACAGCGTCATGAGTTTCGAAAGCGCAATGGGTTATGTTTCTACTGTGGTGATGCCTCTCATGCTATTTCAGTCTGCCCTAAGCGGGGAAGACGTTTTGCACACTCAGTTGTCTTGGTAGTGTTCAGACTAAGTTTTTATTAACTGTCACTCTGATATGCTCTCTGTCCTCATTTTCTGCTCAGGCTTTCGTTGATTCTGGAGCAGCTATTAACCTGATGGATTATGATTTTGCTAAACGTTGTGGATTTCCCTTGATACCCCTACAGAAGTCTATTCCCCTACTGGGGATCGATTCTACCCCTTTGGCTGAGAATAAACCCCAGTTTTCTACACAGGTGATAATGAGGGTTGAACCTGATCACCAGGAGTGCTGCAAATTTTTGGTTCTGTATAATCTGCATGACATTATCGTGCTGGGTTTCCCTTGGTTACAGTCTCATAATCCTGTTTTGGATTGGAAATCTGTGTCTGTAACCAGTTGGGGCTGCCAATGTGTTAATACCAACACTCCTGTTTTTTCTGCCTCCCCCCAGGCTCAGGATGTTCCTGACTTTTTGATTGATTTTTCTGATGTGTTTAGCGAAAGTAAATCTGCATCCTTGCCTCCCCATAGGAGCTATGACTGCGCTATTGAATTAGTGCCGGGTAGTAAATTCCCTAAAGGTCGCCTTTTTAACTTGTCTGTACCTGAACATGACGCTATGCGGTCTTATATCAAGGAATCATTGGAGAAGGGTCATATCAGACCATTCTCTTCACCCTTAGGTGCCGGTTTTTTCTTTGTGGCCAAAAAGGATGGTTCATTAAGGCCGTGTATTGATTATCGTCTCTTGAACAATATTACTGTGATATATCAATACCCGTTACCCTTGATTTCTGACCTGTTTTCCAGGGTGAAAAACGCTACTTGGTTTACCAAGCTTGACCTCAGGGGGGCGTATAACCTTATTCGCATTAAGCACGGGGATGAATGGAAGACGGCATTCAATACCCCTGAAGGGCATTTTGAGTACCTGGTGATGCCCTTTGGGCTCACTAATGCTCCTTCCGTCTTCCAGTCCTTCATGAATGACATTTTCAGGGATTTTGTGGACAAATTTCTGATTGTTTATTTGGATGATATCTTGATTTTTTCCAATGACTGGGACTCTCATGTGAAACATGTTCGAACTGTATTCCAGATTTTGAGAGAGAATGCTCTGTATGTGAAGGGATCAAAGTGTCTTTTTGGCGTACAGAGGATCTCATTTTTGGGATTCATTTTGTCCCCATCTGTTATTGAAATGGACCCGGTCAAGGTTCAGGCCATCTGTGATTGGGTCCAACCTACTTCATTAAAGGCTCTTCAGAGATTTTTGGGTTTTGCCAATTTTTATCGTAAATTTATTGGTAATTTCTCGGTTATTGTTAAACCATTAACTGATTTGACCAGAAAGGGTTCTGATGTGGTGAATTGGCCTCCTGAGGCAGTCTCTGCATTTCAGGAACTTAAGCAGAGATTCACTTCTGCTCCTGTTCTACGGCAGCCTGATGTTTCTCTGCCATTTCAGGTGGAGGTTGATGCCTCTGAAATTGGGGCAGGTGCCGTTTTGTCCCAAAAAGATCCAGAGACCTCTAAAAGTAACCCTTGTGCCTTTTTCTCTCGAAAATTTTCTCCTACTGAACGTAATTATGACGTGGGTAATCGGGAGTTATTGGCCATGAAGTGGGCTTTTGAAGAGTGGAGACATTGGCTGGAGGGAGCCAAACATCAGGTGGTGGTCCTTACGGACCATAAGAATCTGGTCTATCTGGAATCTGCCAAGCGACTCAATCCTAGACAGGCCAGGTGGGCCTTGTTTTTCACACGTTTTAATTTTGTGGTTTCCTTTCTTCCTGGCACTAAGAATGTTAAGGCGGATGCCCTCTCGAGGAGTTTCCTTGCGGACTCTCCTGAGTTATCTGATCCTTCTGTTATTTTGAAAGAGGGTGTAGTTCTTTCCGCCATCTCGCCCAATTTGAGACTTGCTCTGGAGGGGTGTCAGGAGGATAGGCCCGAGTGCTGCCCTGTTGGAAAATTGTTTGTCCCGCACCAGTGGAAAAAGAGTGTGATGTCTGAGATTCATTGTTCCGCATTGGCTGGGCATCCCGGAATTTTTGGTACCAGAGACTTGATTAGTCGGTCCTTTTGGTGGCCTACCTTGTCTCGTGATGTCAGGGAATTTGTGCAGTCCTGCGGGACTTGCTCTCGCTCCAAGCCTTGCTCTCGCTCTAGTGGTTTGTTGATGCCATTGCCTGTGCCCAAGAGACCATGGACCCATATCTCTATGGATTTCATTTCCGACCTTCCTGTTTCTCAGAGAATGACCACCATCTGGGTAATTTGTGATAGGTTTTCCAAAATGATACATCTTGTGCCATTACCTAAGTTGCCTTCCTCCTCTGAATTGGTGCCGTTGTTCCTTCAGCACGTGGTTCGTTTACATGGCATTCCTGAGAACATTGTGTCTGACAGAGGAGTCCAGTTTGTTTCCAGATTTTGGAGGACTTTTTGTTCTAAACTGGGTGTTCAATTGTCTTTCTCCTCGGCATTTCATCCTCAGACCAATGGTCAAACTGAGAGAACAAACCAGACATTGGAGACTTATCTAAGATGCTTTGTGTCTGCTGATCAGGATGACTGGGTCTCTTTTTTGCCTTTGGCTGAGTTTGCTCTTAATAATAGGGCTAGCTCTGCCACTTTGATGTCTCCATTTTTTTGTAATTCTGGGTTTCACCCTCGATTTTCTTCAGGACAGACGGAGGCTTCTGTCTGTCCAGGTGTTGACTCTGTTGTGGAGCGTATGCAACAGATTTGGGACCAGGTAGTGGAGAGGTTGTCCCTCTCTCAGGAGAGGGCCTAGCGGTTTGCTAACCGGCATAGGACTGATGGTCCTCGGTTTAAAGTGGGGGACTT
>JARQOD010001123.1:39899-83360 GCA_033576555.1 Oophaga sylvatica | reverse complement strand
ATTTTTTGTTTTTAAGGGGTCTTTCTTCCTTCAAACCCAGGGAACAGCGATGGGGGCTTCCTTTGCTCCATCGTACGCCAATCTGTTCCTGGGTTTTTGGGAGAGGGACCTCTTTTTAACGGACAAATCAGATTATATAGAACGTGTTCCATTTTGGGATCGTTATATAGATGATGTGTTTTTTATTTGGCAGGACTCCTCTAGTGCCTTATCAGATTTTATTGATTGTCTCAATACTAATCAAATCAATGTGCATTTGACGTACAGCCATCATGTTAACACCATTGATTACCTGGATGTTAAGGTCATAAGGGACTCTGATTGCCTTCAAACCGACTTATTTAGGAAACAAACATCAGTTAACTCTTTGGTACTTGCACCTTCATCACATCCACGCAATCTTATTAATTCCATTCCGAAAGGACAATTTTTGCGTCTTAGACGTATTTTCTCTATGGAGGATGACTTTTGAGACAAGCTGACCTATTGACCCAAAGGTTTTTAGAACGGGGATACAGTAAACGTTCTATTAAGAGGGCTTTCAACAGAGCGAAACATGTCACACACGCCATGAGGCGTTGTATGCTAACAACATGTCTACATCTACCAATGCTAATGTGAGGTTCATTACCCAATTTAATAGCCAAAGTGAACAGTTGAGGTTTTATTTGAATAAACATTGGGCAATATTGAAATCTGATCCTGTTTTATCTAGAAATGTGGGTGAAGGTCCCTATATAACGTTTAGGAGAGCTCCTAATTTGGGGATAAGTTGGTGAAAAGTCATTACACTAATGATTCTGGATCCGTCATGCCCACATTGTCTGCACCCTCTAATGGATGCAGACAGTGTGGGCATTGTGTGGCCTGCCCTAATGTTGCTAGAACACAAACTTTTACTAGTTCTGACAGAGGTCATGTTTTTAATATTAGGCTTCCCATTTCATGTAATTCTATTATTATTATTATACATTTATATAGCGCCATTTATTCCATGGCGCTTTACATATGAAAAGGGGAAAAATACAGACAGATACAATAAACATGTGCTAGACAAGGGACACACAAGTACAGAAGGAGAGAGGACCCTGCCCGCGAGGGCTCACAGTCTACAGGGGGAGAGAGGACCCTGCCCGCGAGGGCTCACAGTCTACAGGGGGAGAGAGGACCCTGCCCGTGAGGGCTCACAGTCTACAGGGGGAGAGAGGACCCTGCCCGCGAGGGCTCACAGTCTACAGGGGGAGAGAGGACCCTGCCCGCGAGGGCTCACAGTCTACAGGGGAGAGAGGACCCTGCCCGCGAGGGCTCACAGTCTACAGGGGAGAGAGGACCCTGCCCGCGAGGGCTCACAGTCTACAGGGGGAGAGAGGACCCTGCCCGCGAGGGCTCAGACTGCAGGGATGGGTGAGAATACACTAGGAGAGGGTAGAGCTGGTCGTACGATGGTTCAGTACACATAAATATACCGTTTATGAGGAGTTTTGAAACAGAGCTTTCCCCCTCCTAATTCACTGTATGTGATCCCTGTACATTTTGGATTTTCTGTAAATTACAGTTAAAAATCTACATTTAATGCAAAAATGTTATTCCAAACAGGCGCTTTTCCTACGTCGGGCAGAAGGAAGAGACCTGGATGCTTATTGAGAGCATTGTTTAATCATAAGTTAAATCTTAGAAAAGAGTAATTGTCTGACATTTACAGCGGTAATTTACTATGCCACGTGTCCCTGCTCTCTTATATATATTGGACTCACCACTCCTCAACTAAAGGTGAGAGTGAGGGACATGTTCTGGGCATTAGGGCGGCCAAAGAAGTTAAGGATATTTCATCCCTTAAAACCATACCCAAACATTTTAAATTACTACATGATTGTGATCCTTCTCTTCTAGTGGTTGCCGGTATAGATGTACTGCAGGTTGGCTTAAGGGGTGGTGGAGTCAGCAGTTGGCACAATTGGAGACCAAGTGGATTTGGACTTTGCAGACCATGTCCCCACTTGGTCTCAATGAGAGTTTATCGTTCATCCCATTTTTATAATTTACTTCTCTTTTTTCTTTTTCCTCAGCTTTTATGGATTTCATTTATCATCACGACTTCAATAATTCACAACAACAATAAAAGATTGATATATATTATCATTATTTATTCTTGATTATTTTCTTGCTTATGTATTCTTTATTGTGTTTATATTCATATATGTATTCATATTTCATTAATTCATAAGTAAAGATTATTTATTATTATCATTAATATCATGATTATTATTTGTATGTATATTTTATTAATTCATTCATATATATATTTTCTGCAATATAGATGGATTTTATTGATTGTCTTTTTAGATTTATGATTATTTTTGTATTATATATGTATACATTGCAGTATGTTTATTATTATTATTTATTTCATTTATTTTCATTGGACATGTATTATTGTAATTTATGAGATATTCCGATATTTTGTATTTTGTCTGTTGTATTTTGTATATTTTGCCCATGCCAAAGTTATTCTCAGGTATTTATATCAATTTCACACATGCATACTGCCATTAGGCGTATTCAACTTTTGTTGCACACATATATCACACATTGTGGGATTGTATCTGAGGTGGATCATTTGTGCGCATGCGCCGCCCGGCTTGTGGGGTGTCGCATCCCAGCGGCGTCTTTCCGTGGACTGAGTGTCAAGGAGATGATCCGGAAACACTTTGTCACGTGACGCCTGCTGTGATGTGACCTCCGCCAGTGTCTGGGCGGCGCATGCGCCGTCTTTTGATCCGCTTCAGGACACAAGCACTATAAATACGAGGATTTATGCAGCTGAGCTCACATACCCCTGACGAAGGATTTGCTATCCGAAACGCGCGTCGGGGCGCGTTCAGCAGGCTAATTTACCCACACCGGCTCTCAGGTATATTTATTTGATTTTACCCCTGCTCCAGTGTTGGCTTATGCTCACTGGCTTTACACTCACTTGTTACGTACTATTTGTGCACAAGTTCAATATTGGCATTATAATTTTAGCCCAGCTTTCTTACATAGTCTTGTTAATTAGTATTCATCACGTTTTTTGTACTTGCACATAGCACTTTACTTCATTAGCATTTATTTTTATTCACTTTGTTGATCGCATTTAGTTGGTTGCACCTTAATTCCTTACCATTTGCAGCTGTGAGCAGGGTTTTTTCAATTTTTCCAGGCATATTAATTCAGCCTATTTATTATTATTTATTTCAATTTATTTATTTATCGATATTTATATATATATATATATACTTTGTGTGGGTTGAATTATGTGATTTTACATTACCATTGCTGATAGATTTCATATTCATAATTGTAATTTTAATACATATATTGTGGTTATTTTGTTTTTGGTTGTTGCTATGTATTAATAAAGGCCTTATTATCATATTTAGTTTTTCTCAATTAATTGTCCATATATTTTATTATATTTATATTCATTATTTATTTTTTTCATTTGAATCTTTTTTATTATTTTATTTCATTATTTGTCTCCCTTGCTGTGGTGTCTTTCCCTCCATTCCTTTTCTTTTATATGGGAAAGGGTTAATGGCGGAGACGTCAACAGTCAGACTGGAAGGAGTTAATGGTGGAGATGTCACCAGTCAGACGGGAGGGGGTTAATGGCGGAGACCTCACCGGTCAGACAGGAAGGGGTTAATGCGGGAGGACCTCACCGGTCAGACGGGAGGGGTTAATGTTGGAGACGTCAGATGGGAAGGGTTAATGCGCAGACGTCGCCGGTCAGACGGGAAGCGGTTAATGATATCACCGGTCTGACGGGAAGGGGTTAATGGCGGAGACCTCACGTTTGACGGGAAGGGGTTAATGGCGGAAATGTCAGACGGAAGGGTTAATGGTGAAGACGTCAACAGGAAGGGTTAATGCGCTGTCAGGAATTATGAATCATTTGCCATGGTTTGGTTACACATGCATGTCCCCTGTTGCAGCCCTCCCTTACCCCCTGTTACAGCCCCCTCCTCCTTTCCCCCTGTTGCTGTGTCCACTCTCCACTCCTCCTTTCCCCTGTTGCAGTGTCCACTCCACCCTCCTCCTCCCCTGTTGCAGCCCTGCCTCCTTTCCCCCTGTTGCAGAGTCCACTCTCCCCGCCTCCGTTCCCTCTGTTGCAGTGTCCTCTCCACTCCTCCCTTCCCTGTTGCAGCCCCCTCCTTTCCCCCTGTTGCAGTGTCCAGTCCACCCTCCTCCTTCCCCTGTTGCAGCCCGCCCCTTTCCCCCTGTTGTAGTGTTCACTCCACCCTCCTCCCTTCCCCTGTTGCAGCCCTGCCTCCTTTCCCTCTGTTGCAGTGTCCACTCTCCCCGCCTCCTTTCCCTCTGTTGCAGTGTCCACTCTCCACTCCTCCCTTCCCCTGTTGCAGCCCCCTCCTTTCCCCCTGTTGCAGTGTCCACTCCACCCTCCTTCCCCTGTTGCAGCCCCGCCTCCTTTCCACACGTTATAGTGTCCACTCAACCCTACTCCTTCCCCTGTTGCAGCCCCCTCCTTTCCCCCTTTTGTTGTCCCCTCCTCCTTTCCCCCTGTTGCAATGTCCACTCCTCCCTTCCCCTGTTGTAGCCCCGCCTCCTTTCCCTCTGTTGCAGTGTCCACTCCTCCCTTCCCCTGTTGCAGCCCCCTCCTCCTTTTCCCCCTGTTGCAGTGTCCACTCCACGCTCCTCCCTTCCCCTGTTGCAGCCCCTCCTGTGACGGTGTGTGCGACAGAGCAGGAAGGGACACCAGGCCGAAGATCAATCCAACGGGATTTATGGAGACAGGGACCACATAACATAAAATATCTATAGCTGAAGAGTCCACAATGTGTCCGACACCAAGAGGGAAACAGTGCCGGGGGCGCCACCTGGTAATCCGACACCAAGAGGGAAACAGTGCCGGGGGCGCCACCCGGTAATCCGACACCAAGAGGGAAACAGTGCCGGGGGCGCCACCCGGTAATCCGACACCAAGAGGGAAACAGTGCCGGGGGCGCCACCCGGTAATCCGACACCAAAGGGAAACAGTGCCGGGGGCGCCACCCGGTAATCCGTCACCAAGAGGGAAACAGTGTCGGGGGCGCCACCCGGTAATCCGAAACCAAGAGGGAAACAGTGCCGGGGGCGCCACCCGGTAATCCGACACCAAGAGGGAAACAGTGCCGGGGGCGCCACCCGGTAATCCGACACCAAGAGGGAAACAGTGCCGGGGCGCCACCCGGTAATCCGACACCAAGAGGGAAACAGTGCCGGGGGCGCCACCCGGTAATCCGACGCCAAGAGGGAAACAGTGCCGGGGGCGCCACCCGGTAATCTGACGCCAAGTGGGAAACAGTGCCGGGGCGCCACCCGGTAATCTGACACCAAGAGGGAAACAGTGCCGGGGGTGCCACCCGGTAATCCGACACCAAGAGGGAAACCGTGCCAGGGGCGCCACCCGGTAATCCGACACCAAGAGGGAAACAGTGCCGGGGGCGCCACCCGGTAATCCGACGCCAAGTGGGAAACAGTGCCGGGGGCGCCACCCGGTAATCTGACGCCAAGAGGGAAACAGTGCCGGGGGCGCCACCCGGTAATCTGACGCCAAGAGGGAAACTGTGCCGGGGGCGCCACCCGGTAATCCGACATCAAAAGGGAACCAGTCCTGGGATCCACCCCTCCATGGGGAAGGGCTCCCACCTACTTTTATCTATGTGGCTAACTTTAGAAGTTTCCAGAAGCTACAAACTTGTATTGGATAAGTCCTATGCTGAGGAGAACAAAAGACAGACTCCCCCACTGGTTGTTGACTCAGGCCTGATTACATTGCAGTCCAGGGACACAGGCTGGGGAGGGACACTGTTACACCTCCTCCCTTCCCCTGTTGCAGTGTCCACTCCTCCCTTCCCGTTGCAGCCCCCTCCTCCTTTCCCCCTGTTGCAGTGTCCACCCCTCCATCCTGCTATACCAGCTGGTGTAATGTGAGACCCTGGTATGTTCGCAGCACAGGATCCGGTTACGACGCTCACTGGGTAAGGGCAGTCTCTAGCTCATGGATTCAAACTTTCGTTTGCCTATTCAAACTCAAATATAATAACACAGAATAATCATAGAGGCAGAAACTTATATTTTGGAATCTACATCAAGCTATTCACCACAGTGTTTTGCGACCTCCACGCTCACCAGAAACCGATATTCCAGTATACATAGATATGCCATGTTGATATCAAATAAAGGTAATGTATAAGAAGAATGATAATTCTGTCATCACTTTGTGAGCCTCGCACCCAGAGTAATGACTTAGAGTTTTTTTAGTAACTCTCTAAAGGGGTATAACCAGCCCATCCTGTGAGGTCATCAAGAGGTGAGACCCTTGGTTTTGGCAAGGTTTAAGGCCGGATCACACATGCGACGAAACGTCCGACGCTCACATGTGAAATCCCAGCTCTGGCGCCGGCACTCGGAGTGGAGCAAGCGGCTGCATATATACATGCAGCCGCTCGCTCCACTCCAGTGCCGGCGCCAAGCTGGGATTTCACAGCGAGCGTCGAACGTTTTCGTTGCATGTGTAAATCCCGCCTAAAGCTCAGAGTCACAGACAAAGGGGGGTCTTTTGCCTGGTAATCAGCTATTGGTAGCTGTGCATTTGACCGTGTTTGGAATTCCCCTCCTCCATACAGCATACCATTACGGAGTTGTCCAAGTTCTTACGTTAATCCTCTTTGTAATTGTATATACTGTATTTTGTTTCTTTTGTAACATCTTTTATATTTTTGTAAACTCTGCCTATCTTTTCTGGAGTAAATCAATAAATGTACTAGTTTCATTTTTCCTTACTCTATAAGGCTGTGTGCACAGGTTGCAGATGTTAATGCAGATCCGCAGCGTTTTTGGACGCGCAGCCAGTGATGATCTATGGGAATCCTTAATTTGTTGTGCACATGCTGCAAATCCGCACATATTTTTCTGCAGCATTTTATTTTCTGCAGCATGTCAACTCTTTGCGGATCTGCAGCGTTTCTGCACCTATTGACTTCCATTGTCAGTCAAATCCGCAGCAACACTGCAGGTTTAAAAAATCTGCAATTTTGCTGCAGAGTTGCGTGCGAGAAACACTGCAAATGGGGAGGAGGAAGAGTGTGGGCGGAGACTGCGGTGAATATGTGCGGGTCTGCAGGTGTCTGTGTGCGGGTGTGTGTGCAGGCAGGCATCGTCCGATAGGACTACTAGTCCCATCCTGCTATGTCTGCCACAGTGACAGCATTAGCCGATGATGGGACAGTAGTAGTCTCATAATCTGGCTACTGTGTTGAATAGTAAAAAAAAATCAGATACAGTACACATACTCACCATTCTGGTAATCCCCCCGACGCCCTCGATCCCCTGAAAAAAATAATAAACCAAAAGTATACTCCCTTTCCGACGTAATCCATATAACGAGTGTCCCACAACGATCTCCTGTGGAGAGCGGTCACATCGGGAGATTTGACTGCTCTCCAGGGGCCTCTGGGGATACAATGACGGAAGGTATCCTTCGGCACTGTATCACTCCGCTGTCTGGTCACAGGAGTTCGTCCTGTCACTTGCGGCCCCGCTGGGTGGGAAAATTCTCATGCAGCATTGCTGTCAAGTGAGAGCACGAACTCCAGTGACCCTCAATGATAACACTGCAGGAGCCATTGTCTCCTGTCAGTGAGTCACTGGAGGCCCTGTAGAGCGGTCACATCTCCTGATGTGACAGCTCTATAGGGGAGACTGTCGTGGGACACTCATTACATCGGAACAGGGAGTATTGGTGGATACCAGGAGGATAATAAAGATGGGAAAATGTGTTGTGCTTTATTTCATAAAAATACTTTATTCTGGCTGTGTCTTTAACCCATTAACAACTATAGGATTAGTAATGGATAGATGTCTTGTACTGGTATGACACCTCGCCATTACTAAGTCGGGCATGATGTCACCTTACAATACAAAGATGACATCAACCCCCCATTACCCCATATGCCACCGCTACAGGGCAGTGGGAAGAGAGAGGCTAAGTTCCAGTGCTATACATAACAGCCCCCAGCTGTCTGCACAGCCTTTTCTGGCTATCAATTTTAGGGGGACCCCAAGTCATTTTTTTGGGGGGGTGCCTCCCCTATTTTAATAGCCATTAAAGGGTAAATATACAGCTGCAGGCTGATATTAATAGCCTGGGAAGATCCCTGGGTATTACCCCCTTCCCAGGCTATAAACATCGGCCTCCAGTCGCTGGCTTTCCCTCTCTGGACTGGAAAATTGCTCCCACGCAATTTTTTTTCCCTTTTTTAAATTGAACAGATATTGTGTTTAAGGCCGGGATCACACTTGCGAGAAACTCGCATGAGTCTCACACCTCAGTACCCGGCACTGCTGCTGGCACTCGGGACCGGAGTGTGCAGCTGCATGTATTTCTATGCAGCTAAATATTCTGGCCCGAGTGCCGGGTATTGAGGTGCAAGATTCGTGCGAGTTTCTCGCAAGTGTGACCCAGGCCTAACGCAGATTTTTTTCTATCGATAGATACATCGATAGTCACTTAAATTTGTTTAGTGTGTAAACATTACTTTAGATGATAATCCGCAACGTGTGCACACCCTAAACGTACCGCCACGTCCTCCATGCTAAATTACGCTACCATGTGGGTTGGATCGTGAGCTGAAATTTGTATTAATATAGAACGAGGAGCTGGTGGCAGCAGAGTGTTCTGGGGTATTTGGGAGACCCTGGCAGTGACAGAGCGGAGGTTTATGTGTGTATCACACGCCCTGGGAATGGGGATATACATACCGCCCTCACTGCAGAGTGCCCAACAGCCAGTACACGGCAAGGCAGCCTTTGTGGTGACTACTTATCCTAGGTGCAGTTCACTGACTGACCTGAGGGTAAGGGTGGCGCCAGAGAGCTGCAAGTTCATAAACAGAGCTGGAAAGTGGGATATAATATCTTGACAACTGGGGGCACACACACATGACAGGCACAGATATCACCGGTCAAACGGGAAGGGGTTAATGGTGCAGACTACATTGGTCAAACGGGAAGGGGTTAATGGTGCAGACTACACCGGTCAAACAGGAAGGGGTTAATGGCGCAGACATCACCGGTCAGAGCGCAAGCGACAGTCGCTCCTGTCACACCAATTTAACCCCTAATCTAACGACCACCGATATGCCTTTTAACGGCGCTGTGGAATTAGTGTATAACGCTCCCCAGAGTTGGATTTTCTTCGGGGTCTTGGCTGCTGTGGGTAGCTGAGACCCCAGAAAACATGATTCGGGTCGGTTTTTATCGACCCCGCTTTTGCGATCGCTGTTATAATAATAATCTTTATATAGAGCTAACATTCCGCAGCGCTTTACAGTTTGCACACATTATCGTCGCTGTCCACAATGGGGCTCACAATCTAGATTCCCTATCAGTATGTTTCTTGGAGTGTGGGAGGAAACCGGAGTACCCGGAGGAAACCCACTTAAACACGGGGAGAACATGCAAACTCCTTGCAGATGTTGTCCTTGGTGGGATTTGAACCCAGGACTCCAGTGCTGCAAGGCTGCAGTGCTCTCCACTGTGCTGCCCCACCAAGACCAAGGTGAGTCATTGGACGTGATATATCTTGATTTTTCCAAAGCGTTTGATCCTGTGCCACACAAGAGGTTGGTACACATGTAACGATAATGTAAAAATATCATGTATGATTTTTCCGGAACATTCCAGAATATTCCATCCTCTACACTATAGAATGATTCCTAGCAGCACAGAGCCAAGCGATCCCCCTCTTGTCACACATTGCAGCCTTGTGCCTGCAGCTTCACAGCCTGTGACACTGTTCCCCCTCCCAGCCTGCACACACACTCAGTGTAACCGAGATGCCAGTGCGTGATTTCCCTCCTCTCCGCAGGGGGTCTCTTTGTCTTCAACATGTGCAGTCTCACTCAGACAATAATGGGAATCTAACCATATAGCCATAGGGCGCCGCTAGATTAAGATATAAAGACGAAAGCTACATTTCTGCAACGTGCTCCGATCAGGCTTCTATACAATGGTTCTTGCTAACTTCTAGCCTAAACAGAATCTGAGAAACGGATTTCTCCTAAAAGGTGTGAACTAACTACATCATGTTTGGTTGTGGATGAATGCCAGCGACACGCTGGATAGGGTGATACCTTGTGCGTCTCTATACGAGGTACCCTCTGTGTACATCAGGTGGTGGTCCTCACGGACCATAAGAACCTGGTTTATCTCGAATCAGCCAAGCGACTTAATCTTAGACAGGCCGTGTGGATCAGTTTGCCACTGAGGTTCGGACTATTGCTACTGTTATGAATGTGCTGGAGATGGTTTCTGAGCAGAGGCTCCCTCTGGTGGTTGCAGACAGTACTGAACCTCACAGCGAGGAAAGGCAATCTGGGATCACGGACTGGACTTATAAAAGGGAGGTTCACTCCCATGATGGTCGCCAGTGATCAATTGTTGTCTCAATTGTGGTTTTTTGGATTGCAGTGAGAATCCTTTCCTGTACTTTTCTGTCTAGACAGATTGGGCCCCAGAGTTTGCTCATTCTATTTTCTGTCTGTGTCCGGGCTTCTTCTTGTCTAACTGCCATTACATGTTTGGGGGCTTCCTATTTTCTTTGGGGATCTGCTCCGGGGCAGATAGCTTTCAAAGAAAATAGGAAGCCCCCAAACATGTAATGGCGGTTAGACAAGAAGCGCGGACACAGAAAATAGAATGAGCAAACGTTTGGGCCCAATCTGTCTAGACAGAAAAGTACAGGAAAGGATTCTCACTGCAATCCAAAAAAAACCCTAAAAAATACCAACTCTTCTGATTGCAAAAACACCTGAGATCATACGATCTCTACCACCTAAATCAGATCTTGGTGTAACAAAACTAAGCCGCAGCCACTGAAAAAGCAAATGAACAAATAACAGTGGCTTCAGATAAACTGCGAGGAGCACAAGCCCCCCGGAGGGGACCCGGCTGACCTCCACAGAAGTGCAGGCAACTATGCAAAAAGCAAGCACAAAAATAAAAGCAGAAAATATTTTATCTGAAAGCAGAAGATGCAGGCAAGACTCAGCAAACTTCCAAATGAACCAGGAACCACAATTGAGACAAGAACAATTGATCACCGGCGACCATCATGGGAGGGAACCTCTGTTATGAATGTGCTAGAGATGGTTTCTGAGCAGAGGCTCCCTCTGGTGGTTACAGACAGTACTGAGCCTTTCAGCGAGGAATGGCAATCTGGGATCGCTGACTGGTCTGATATAAGGGAGGTTCCCTCCCATGATGGTTGCCGGTGATCAATTGTTCTTTTCTCAATTGTGGTTCCTGGTTCATTTGGAAGTTTGCTGAGTCTTGCCTGCATCTTCTGCTATCAGATAAGATATTTTCTGTTTTTATTTTTGTGCTTGCTTTTTGCATTGTTCCCTGCACTTCTGTGGAGGTCAGCCAGGTCCCCTCCGGGGGCTTGTTCTCCGCTCGGTTTATCTGAAGCCACTGTTATTTGTTCATTTGCTTTTTCCTGTTTTTTCAGTGGCTGCAGCTTAGTTTTGTTACACCAGAGATCTGATTTTAGGTGGTAGAGATCGTGTGATCTCAGGTGTTTTTGCAATCAGAAGAGTTGGTATTTTTTAGGGTTTTTTTTTGGATTGCAGTGAGTATCCTTTCCTGTACTTTTCTGTCCAGACAGATTGGGCCCCAGCGTTTGCTCATTCTATTTTCTGTCTGTGTCCGTGCTTCTTCTTGTCTAACCGCCATTACATGTTTGGGGGCTTCCTATTTTCTTTGGGGATCTGCTCCGGGCAGATAGCTTTCATCTTTCTGCCTTTAGGTGTAGTTATCTCTCAGGCTGTGACGAGGCGTCTAGGATCAACGTAGGAACGCTCCACGGCTACCTCTAGTTGTGTGGTTAGTTCAGGGTACTGCAATCCAATAGGTTCCAGCCTCTCTGGTGTATTGCCGTTTTTGCTTATTCCCCTCAGCTACCAAAACACAACAGTATCACCGGACCAAACTGAAAATTATATGGTACTCACAGAAGGGAAAAATAGTGTGGAAAAAAAAAAAGTTGTCAGTTGTCAGAGATTTTTTTTTTCCTGTTTGTTGCATTTTTTCCCTCTTTTTCTCTGGGTGCTGAGGATTTTTTTTTTCTCTCAATGGAGCTTGCACAGTTGTCTGGCCGTGTGGATCAGCTTGCCACTGAGGTTCGGAGTATTGCTACCTATCTTGCTAGGTTGCAGGTTGTGGAACCTAGGATTCCCATGCCAGATTTGTTTTTGGGGATCGGGCTAAATTTCTGAATTTCAAAAATAACTGTAAGTTGTTTTTTGCCTTGAAGCCTAAGTCCTCAGGGAACGCAGCACAGAAGGTTCAAATAGTCATCTCTCTCCTACGCGGCGACCCTCAGAATTGGGCTTTCCCCTGACACCTGGGGATCCTGTTTTCAGTAATGTTGATGCATTTTTTCTGGCTCTGGGGTTACTGTACGATGAACCTAATGTCACTGATCAAGCTAAAAAACCTTGTTGGCATTAAATCAGGGTCTTGAAGACGCTGAGTTGTACTGTCAGAAATTCCGAAAGTGGGCAGTCCTGACCAAATGGAATGATGATGCTTTGGCAGCCCTTTTTCAGAAGGGGCTGTCAGAGAATGTAAAGGATGTTATGGTGGGATTCCCTGCTCCCTCTGGTCTCAATGATTCTATGTCATTGGCTATTCAAATCGACAGACGTTTGCGTGAGAGCAGAGGTATGCGTGAGATAGTGTTGCCTTGTGAGCCAGCTTCTGAGCCAATGCAGTGTGATAGAGTGACTTCTGGGGCACAGCGTCATGAGTTTCGAAAGAGCAATGGGTTATGTTTCTACTGTGGTGACGCCTCTCATGCTATTTCAGTCTGCCCTAAGCGGGGAAGACGTTTTGCACGCTCAGTTGTCTTGGGTAGTGTTCAGACTAAATTTCTGTTGACTGTTACCCTGATTTGCTCCCTGTCCACATTTTCTGCTCAGGCTTTTGTTGATTCAGGAGCAGCTATTAACCTGATGGATTTTGACTTTGCCAAACGTTGTGGGTTTCCCATGATACCCCTGCAGAAGTCTATTCCCCTACTGGGGATTGATTCTACCCCTTTGGCTGAGAATAAACCCCAGTTCTCTACTCAGGTGATAATGAGGGTTGAACCTGATCATCAGGAGAGTTGCAAATTTCTGGTGCTGTATAATCTGCATGACATTATTGTACTAGGTTTCCCTTGGTTAAAGTCTCATAATCCTGTTTTGGATTGGAAATCTGTGTCTGTAACCAGTTGGGGCTGCCGATGTGTTAATGCCGACACTCCTATTTTTTCTGCCTCTCCCCATTCTCAGGATGTTCCTGACTTTTTGACTGATTTTTCGGATGTATTTAGTGAAAGTAAATCTGCATCCTTACCCCCTCACAGGAGCTATGATTGCGCTATTGAATTAGTGCCTGGTGGTGAATTTCCTAAAGGTCGCCTTTTTAACTTGTCTGTACCTGAACACGATGCTATGCGATCTTATATCAAGGAGTCATTGGAGAAGTGTCATATCAGACCATCCTCTTCACCCTTGGGTGCCGGTTTTTTTCTTTGTGGCCAAAAAGGATGGTTCATTGAGGCCGTATTTTGATTATCGTCTCTTGAATAAGATCACTGTGAAGTATCAATATCCGTTACCCTTGATTTCTGACCTGTTTTCCAGGGTGAAAAGTACTAGTTGGTTTACCAAGCTTGATCTCAGGGGGGCATAAAACCTTATTCGCATTAAGCACGGGGATGAATGGAAGACGGCGTTTAATACCCCAGAGGGGCATTTTGAGTACCTAGTGATGCCCTTTGGGCTCAATAATGCTCCTTCCGTCTTCCAATCCTTCATGAATATTTTCAGGGATTTTGTGGATAAATTTCTGATTGTTTATTTGGATGATATCTTGATTTTTTCCAATGACTGGGACTCATGTGAAACATGTTCGGACTGTGTTCCAGATTTTGAGAGAGAATGCACTGTATGTAAAGGGATCAAAGTGTCTTTTTGGCGTACAGAAGGTCTCATTTCTGGGATTCATTTTGTCTCCGTCTGTTATTGAAATGGACCCGGTCAAGGTTCAGGCCATCTGTGATTGGGTCCAACCTACTTCATTAAAGGCTCTTCAGAGATTCTTGGGTTTTGCCAATTTTTATTATAAATTTATTGTTAATTTCTCTGGTATTGTTAAACCATTGACTGATTTGACCAAAAAGGGTTCTGATGTGGTGAATTGGCCTCCTGAGGCAGTCTCTGCGTTTCAGGAACTTAAGCAGAGATTCACTTCTACGGCAGCCTGATGTTTCTCTACCGTTTCAGGTGGAGGTTGATGCCTCTGAAATTGGGGCAGGTGCCTGTTATGATTTGGTAGCTGAGGAGTGCAGGTAAAAAAGGCAATACACCAGAGCAGTTGGAATCTATGAGATTGCAGTACCTGACTAACCACCACAACTAGAGGCAGCCGTGGAGCGTTCCTACGTTGGTCCTAGACGCCTCGTCACAGCCTGAGAAACTAACTATACCTAAAGATAGAAAGAGGAAAGCTATCTGCCCCGGAGCAGATCCCCAAAGAACATAGAAAGCCCCCAAACATGTAATGGCGGTTAGACAAGAAGAAATACTGACACAGACAGAAAATAGTATGAGCAAACGCTGGGGCCCAAACTATCTAAATAGAAAAGGAAAGGAAGGGCACTTACTGCAATCCCAAAAAACCCTGAAAAGCACCAACTCTACTAATTTCAAAAACACCTGAGATCACACGACCTCTACCACCTAAATTAGTTCTCTGGTGTAACAAAATCAAAACAGCAGCCACTGAAAAGACTGGAAAAGGCAAATGTACAAAACATCAGTGGCTGAACTAAACTGAGAGGGCAAAAGCCCCCGGTGGGGACCCAGAAGGCCCCACAGAAGTGCAGGACAAAATGCAAAAAACAAGCACAAAAACAAAAAGAAGAAAATGTCTTATCTGTTAGCAGGAGATGCAGACACGACACAGCAGGCTACAAAGGAAACAGGAATCAAGGATTGAGACCAGAACAATTGATCACCGGCAACCCTGATGGGAAGGAGACTCCCTTAAATAAGACCAGTCAGTAACACCTGATTCCCAATCCTCACAATCTTCACTGGACAGTCCAGTACCGCTTGTAACCACCAGAGGGAGCCTCTGCTCAGAACTCATTTCAAGTCCATTCACAACAGTACCCCCCCCTTGAGGAGGGGTCACCGAACCCTCATTTGAGCAACCAGGTCGGTCAGGATGAGTTCTATGATACGCACGGATGAGTCTCCTAGCATGGATGTCCGAAGCAAACACCCAAGAATTGTCTTCCTGACCATAACCTCTCCACTTAACCAAATACTGGAGTTTCCGTCTAGAAAAACGAGAATTCAATATTTTCTCAACCACAAACTCCATATTGCCCTCAACCAGAACAGGGTCAGGAGGCAAAGCAGTAGGAACCACTGGCTCAACAAACCTCTTCAACAAGGACTTGTGGAACATGTTATGGATCTTAAATGTCCCTGGAAGAAGCAAACGAAAAGAAACAGGATTAAGAATCTCCATGATCTTATAAGGTCCAATGAACCTAGGCTTAAATTTAGGAGATGCCACTCTCATAGGAATATTTTTTGACGACAACCAGACCAAGTCCCCCACTTTAAACCGAGGACCATCAGTCCTATGCCGGTTAGCAAACTGCTGGGCCCTCTCCTGAGAGAGGGACAACCTCTCCACTACCTGGTCCCAAATCTGTTGCATACGCTCCACAACAGAGTCAACACCTGGACAGGCAGAAGCCTCCGTCTGTCCTGAAGAAAATCGAGGGTGAAACCCAGAATTACAGAAAAATGGAGACATCAAAGTGGCAGAGCTAGCCCTATTATTAAGAGCAAACTCAGCCAAAGGCAAAAAAGAGACCCAGTCATCCTGATCAGCAGACACAAAGCATCTTAGATAAGTCTCCAATGTCTGGTTTGTTCTCTCAGTTTGACCATTGGTCTGAGGATGAAACGCCGAGGAGAAAGACAACTGAACACCAAGCTTAGAACAAAAGGTCCTCCAAAATCTGGAAACAAACTGGACTCCTCTGTCAGACACAATGTTCTCAGGAATGCCGTGTAAACGAACCACGTGCTGAAGGAACAAAGGCACCAATTCGGAGGAGGAAGGCAATTTAGGTAATGGCACAAGATGTATCATCTTGAAAAACCTATCACAAATCACCCAGATGACGGTCATTCTCTGAGAAACAGGGAGGTCGGAAATGAAATCCATAGATATATGGGTCCATGGTCTCTTGGGCACAGGCAATGGCATCAACAAACCACTAGAGCGAGAGCAAGGCTTGGAGCGAGAGCAAGTCCCGCAGGACTGCACAAATTCCCTGACATCACGAGACAAGGTAGGCCACCAAAAGGACCGACTAACCAAGTCTCTGGTACCAAAAATTCCAGGATGACCGGCCAACGCGGAACAATGAAACTCAGACATCACACTCTTTTTCCACTGGTCCAGGACAAACAATTTCCCAACAGGGCAGCGCTCGGGCCTATCCTCCTGACACCCCTCCAGAGCCAGTCTCAAATTGGGCGAGATGGCGGAAAGAACTACACCTTCTTTCAAAATAACAGAAGGATCAGATACCTCAGGAGAGTCCGCAAGGAAACTCCTCGAGAGGGCATCCGCCTTAACATTCTTAGTGCCAGGAAGAAAGGAAACCACAAAATTAAAACGTGTGAAAAACAAGGCCCACCTGGCCTGCTTAGGATTAAGTCGCTTGGCAGATTCCAGATAAACCAGATTTTTATGGTCCGTAAGGACCACCACTTGATGTTTGGCTCCATCCAGCCAATGTCTCCACTCTTCAAAAGCCCACTTCATGGCCAATAACTCCCGATTACCCACGTCATAATTACGTTCAGTAGGAGAAAATTTTCGAGAGAAAAAGGCACAAGGGTTACTTTTAGAGGTCTCTGGATCTCTTTGGGACAAAACGGCACCTGCCCCAATTTCAGAGGCATCAACCTCCACCTGAAATGGCAGAGAAACATCAGGCTGCCGTAGAACAGGAGCAGAAGTGAATCTCTGCTTAAGTTCCTGAAATGCAGAGACTGCCTCAGGAGGCCAATTCACAACATCAGAACCCTTTTTGGTCAAATCAGTTAATGGTTTAACAATAACCGAGAAATTACCAATAAATTTACGATAAAAATTGGCAAAACCCAAAAATCTTTGAAGAGCCTTTAATGAAGTAGGTTGGACCCAATCACAGATGGCCTGAACCTTGACCGGGTCCATTTCAATAACAGATGGGGACAAAATGAATCCCAAAAATGAGATCCTCTGTACGCCAAAAAGACACTTTGATCCCTTCACATACAGAGCATTCTCTCTCAAAATCTGGAACACAGTCCGAACATGTTTCACATGAGAGTCCCAGTCATTGGAAAAAATCAAGATATCATCCAAATAAACAATCAGAAATTTATCCACAAAATCCCTGAAAATGTCATTCATGAAGGACTGGAAGACGGAAGGAGCATTAGTGAGCCCAAAGGGCATCACAAGGTACTCAAAATGCCCTTCAGGGGTGTTAAATGCCGTCTTCCATTCATCCCCGTGCTTAATGCGAATAAGGTTATATGCCCCCCTGAGGTCAAGCTTGGTAAACCAAGTAGCGTTTTTCACCCTGGAAAACAGGTCAGAAATCAAGGGTAACGGATATTGATATTTCACAGTAATATTGTTCAAAAGACGATAATCAATACACGGCCTTAATGAACAATCCTTTTTGGCCACAAAGAAAAAACCGGCACCTAAGGGTGAAGAGGATGGTCTGATATGACCCTTCTCCAATGACTCCTTGATATAAGACCGCATAGCATCATGTTCAGGTACAGACAAGTTAAAAAGGCGACCTTTAGGGAATTTACTACCAGGCACTAATTCAATAGCGCAGTCATAGCTCCTATGGGGAGGCAAGGATGCAGATTTACTTTGGCTAAACACATCAGAAAAATCAATCAAAAAGTCAGGAACATCCTGAGCCTGGGGGAGGCAGAAAAAAACAAGAGTGTTGGTATTAACACATTGGCAGCCCCAACTGGTTACAGACACAGATTTCCAATCCAAAACAGGATTATGAGACTGTAACCAAGGGAAACCCAGCACGATAATGTCATGCAGATTATACAGAACCAAAAATTTGCAGCTCTCCTGATGATCAGGTTCAACCCTCATTATCACCTGAGTAGAGAACTGAGGTTTATTCTCAGCCAAAGGGATAGAATCGATCCCCAGTAGGGGAATAGACTTCTGTAGGGGTATCAAGGGAAACCCACAACGTTTAGCAAAATCAAAATCCATCAGGTTAATAGCTGCTCCCGAATCAACGAAAGCCTGAGCAGAAAATGAGGACAGAGAGCATATCAGAGTAACAGTTAATAAAAACTTAGTCTGAACACTACCCAAGACAACTGAGCATGCAAAACGTCTTCCCCGCTTAGGGCAGACTGAAATAGCATGAGAGGCATCACCACAGTAGAAACATAACCCATTGCGCTTTTGAAACTCATGACGCTGTGCCCCAGAAACCACTCTATCACACTGCATAGGTTCAGAAGCAGGTTCACAAGGCAACACTATTCCACGCATACTTCTCCGCTCACGCAAACGTCTGTCAATTTGAATCGCTAATGACATAGAATCATTGAGACCAGAGGGAACAGGGAATCCCACCATAACATCCTTTACATTATCTGACAGACCCTTCCGAAAAAGGGCTGCCAAAGCGTCGTCATTCCATTTGGTCAGGACTGCCCACCTACGGAATCTCTGACAGTATAAATCAGCGTCATCAAGCCCCTGATTTAATGCCAACAAGGCTTTTTCAGCTTGATCAGTGACATTAGGCTCATCGTACAATAACCCCAAGGCCTGAAAAAATGCATCAACATCACTCAAAACAGGATCCCCAGGTGTCAGGGAAAAAGCCCAATCCTGAAGATCGCCGCGCAGGAGAGAGATGACAATTTGAACCTGCTGCGCTGCGTTCCCTGAGGACTTAGATTTTAAGGCAAAAAACAATTTACAATTATTTTTGAAATTCAGAAACTTGGCTCGATCCCCCAAAAACAAATCTGGCATGGGAATCCTAGGTTCCACAACAGGCAACCTAGCAACATAGGTAGTAATACTCCGAACCTCAGTGGCAAGCTGATCCACACGGCCAGACAACTGTGCAAACTCCATTGAGAGAAAAAATCCTCCCCAGCACCCAGAGATACAGAGGGAAAAAAAAAATGCAACAAACAGAAAAATATCTCTGACAACTCTGACAACCTTTTTTTTTTCTTTCACAATTTTTTTTTTTCCCTTCTGTGAGTACCATATAATTTTCAGTTTTGGCCGGTGATACTGTTATGATTTGGTAGCTGAGGAGTGCAGGTAAAAAAGGCAATACACCAGAGCAGTTGGAATCTATGAGATTGCAGTACCCTGACTAACCACCACAACTAGAGGCAGCCGTGGAGCGTTCCTACGTTGGTCCTAGACGCCTCGTCACAGCCTGAGAAACTAACTATACCTAAAGATAGAAAGAGGAAAGCTATCTGCCCCGGAGCAGATCCCCAAAGAACATAGAAAGCCCCCAAACATGTAATGGCGGTTAGACAAGAAGAAATACTGACACAGACAGAAAATAGTATGAGCAAACGCTGGGGCCCAAACTATCTAAATAGAAAAGGAAAGGAAGGGCACTTACTGCAATCCCAAAAAACCCTGAAAAGCACCAACTCTACTAATTTCAAAAACACCTGAGATCACACGACCTCTACCACCTAAATTAGTTCTCTGGTGTAACAAAATCAAAACAGCAGCCACTGAAAAAACTGGAAAAGGCAAATGTACAAAACATCAGTGGCTGAGCTAAACTGAGAGGGCAAAAGCCCCCGGTGGGGACCCAGAAGGCCCCCACAGAAGTGCAGGACAAAATGCAAAAAACAAGCACAAAAACAAAAAAAAAGAAAATGTCTAATCTGTTAGCAGGAGATGCAGACACGACACAGCAGGCTACAAAGGAAACAGGAATCAAGGATTGAGACCAGAACAATTGATCACCGGCAACCCTGATGGGAAGGCGACTCCCTTAAATAAGACCAGTCAGTAACACCTGATTCCCAATCCTCACAATCTTCACTGGACAGTCCAGTACCGCTTGTAACCACCAGAGGGAGCCTCTGCTCAGAACTCATTTCAAGTCCATTCACAACAGGTGCCGTTTTGTCCCAAAGAGATCCAGAGACCTCTAAGAGTAACCCTTGTGCATTTTTCTCTCTAAAATTTTCTCCAACTGAACGTATTTATGACGTGGGTAATCGGGAGTTATTGGCCATGAAGTGGGCATTTGAAGAGTGGAGACATTGGCTGGAAGGAGCCAAACATCAGGTGGTGGTCCTCACGGACCATAAGAATCTGGTTTATCTCGAATCAGCCAAGCGACTTAATCCTAGACAGGCCAGGTGGGCCTTGTTTTTCACACGTTTTAATTTTGTGGTTTCCTTTCTTCCTGGCACTAAGAATGTTAAGGCGGATGCCCTCTCGAGGAGTTTCTTTGCGGACTCTCCTGAGTTATCTGAACCTACTGTTATTTTGAAAGAGGGTGTAGTTCTTTCCGCCAGCTCGCCCAATTTGAGACCGGCTCTGGAAGGGTGTCAGGAGGATAAACCTGAGCGCTGCCCTATTGGGAAATTGTTTGTCCCAGACCAGTGGAAGAAGAGTGTGATGTCTGAGATTCATTGTTCCGCGTTGTCTGGTCATCCCGGGATTTTTGGTACCAGAGACTTGGTGAGTCGGTCCTTTTGGTGGCCTACTTTGTCTCGTGACGTCAGGGAATTTGTGCAATCCTGCGGGACTTGCTCTCGCTCCAAGCCTTGCTCTCGCTCTAGTGGTTTGTTAATGCCATTACCTGTGCCCAAGAGGCCATGGACCCATATCTCTATGGATTTTATTTCCGACCTCCCTGTTTCTCAGAGAATGACCGTTATCTGGGTAATCTGTGATAGGTTTTCCAAGATGATACATCTTGTGCCATTACCTAAGTTACCTTCCTCCTCCGAATTGGTGCCTTTGTTCCTTCAGCACGTGGTTCGGTTACATGGCATTCCGGAGAACATTGTGTCTGACAGAGGAGTCCAGTTTGTTTCCAGATTTTGGAGGACATTTTGTTCTAAACTTGGTGTTCAATTATCTTTCTCCTCTGCTTTTCATCCTCAGACCAATGAACAAACCGAGAGAACAAAACAGACCTTGGAGACTTATTTGAGATGTTTTGTGTCTGCTGATCAAGATGGCTGGGTCTCTTTTTTGAATTTGGCTGAGTTTGCTCTTAATAATAGGGCTAGCTCTGCCACCTTGATGTCTCCATTTTTCTGTAATTTTGGGTTTCACCCTCGATTTACTTCGGAACAGGCGGAGGCTTCTGTCTGTCCGGGTGTTGACTCTGTTGTGGAGCGAATGCAGCAGATTTGGGACCAGGTAGTGGCGAGGTTGTCTCTCTCTCAGGAGAAGGCCCAACGGTTTGCCAACCGGCATAGGACTGATGGTCCTCGGTTTAAAGTGAGGGACTTGGTTTGGGGTTGTCCTCAAGAAATATCCCTATGAGGGTTGCATCTCCAAAGTTTAAGCCTAGGTTCATTGGACCTTATAAGATCATGGAGATTCTTAATCCTGTTTCCTTCCGTTTGCTTCTTCCAGGGACATTTAAGATCCATAACGTGTTCCACAAGTCCTTATTGAAGAGGTTTGTCGAGCCAGTGGTTCCTGTGGCTGCACCTCCTGACCCTGATTTGGTTGAGGGCAATTTGGAGTATGTGGTTGAGAAAATATTGGATTCTCGTTTTTCTAGACAGAAACTCCAGTATTTGGTTAAGTGGAGAGGTTATGGTCAGGAGGACAATTCTTGGGTGTTTGCTTCGGACATCCAAGCTAGGAGACTGATCCGTGCCTATCACCGAGCTCATCCTGATCGGCCTGGTTGCACAAGTGAGGGTTCGGTGACCCCTCCTCAAGAGGGGGGTGCTGTTATGAATGTGCTAGAGATGGTTTCTGAGCAGAGACTCCCTCTGGTGGTTACAGACAGTACTGAGCCTTTCAGTGAGGAATGGCAATCTGGGATCGCTGACTGGTCTGATATAAGGGAGGTTCCCTCCCATGATGGTTGCCGGTGATCAATTGTTCTTGTCTCAATTGTGGTTCCTGGTTCATTTGGAAGTTTGCTGAGTCTTGCCTGCATCTTCTGCTTTCAGATATTTTCTGCTTTTATTTTTGTGCTTGCTTTTTGCATTGTTCCCTGCACTTCTGTGGAGGTCAGCCAGGTCCCCTCCGGGGGCTTGTGCTCCTCTCGGTTTATCTGAAGCCACTGTTATTTGTTCATTTGCTTTTTCCTGTTTTTTCAGTGGCTGCGGCTTAGTTTTGTTACACCAGAGATCTGATTTTAGGTGGTAGAGATCGTGTGATCTCAGGTGTTTTTGCACTCAGAGTTGGTATTTTTTTGGATTGCAGTGAGTATCCTTTCCTGTACTTTTCTGTCTAGACAGATTGGGCCCCAGCGTTTGCTCATTCTATTTTCTGTCTGTGTCCGTGCTTCTTCTTGTCTATCCGCCATTACATGTTTGGGGGCTTCCTATTTTCTTTGGGGATCTGCTCCGGGGCAGATAGCTTTCATCTTTCTGCCTTTAGGTGTAGTTATCTCTCAGGCTGTGACGAGGCGTCTAGGATCAACGTAGGAACGCTTCACGGCTACCTCTAGTTGTGGTTAGTTCAGGGTACCGCAATCCAATAGGTTCCAGCCTCTCTGGTGTATTGCTGTTTTTGCTTATTCTCCTCAGCTACCAAAACACAACAAACCTCCCTTATATCAGTCCAGTCCGTGATCCCAGATTGCCTTTCCTCGCTGTGAGGTTAAGTACTGTCTGCAACCACCAGAGGGAGCCTCTGCTCAGAAACCATCTCCAGCACATTCATAACAGGAAATGAACTGATTACCGAATGGCCTTCAGCTGGCGCTGAATGGTAGGATATAAGTGGCCTGAGTTCCCAGCACCCTTGCCGGTTATCAATTGTTCCTGCTGGTCTTGCTTGAAGCACTGCTAGTTTCCTGCTCTCCTTCAGATAAGTGTTTGCAGTTTTTTTTTTTCTGTTTGATTTTCTCTGCTGGTTTGCTGCTTGCAGTGACTGCAGCCTGTCCCCTTTTGGGGGTCTGGCGCTGCAATTGTGCTCCGTTTGTGTCTGCACTTTTGCTTTGCTCCTTTGTTACTTTTTATTTGCTGAATAACGTTTTGTTACACCAGAGATCTGATTTAGGTGGATGAGATCGTGTGATCTCAGTTTTTTTGGCAATCAGAAGTGTTGGTATTTTTGTTAGGGTTTTTTTGGATTGCAGTCAGAATTCTTTCCTGTACTTTTCTGGCTAGATAGATTGGGCCACAGCGTTTGCTCATTCTATTTTCTGTCTGTGTCCGTACTTTCTTCTTGTCTAACCGCCATTACATGTTTGGGGGCTTCCTATTTTCTTTGGGGATCTGCTCCGGGCAGACAGCTTTCATCTTTCTGCCTTTAGGTGTAGTTATCTCTCAGGCTGTGACGAGGCATCTAGGATCACCGTAGGAACGCTCCACGGCTACTTCTAGTTGTGGACTGATGGTCCTCGGTTTAAAGTGGGGGACTTGGTTTGTTTGTCCTCAAGAAATATCCCTATGAGGGTTGCATCTCCAAAGTTTAAGCCCTGGTTCATTGGACCTTATAAGATCATGGAGATTCTTAATCCTGTTTCCTTCCGTTTGCTTCTTCCAGGGACATTTAAGATCCATAACGTGTTCCACAAGTCATTATTGAAGAGGTTTGTCGAGCCAGTGGTTCCTATGGCTGCGTCTCCTGACCCTGTTTTGGTTGAGGGCAATCTGGAGTATGTGGTTGAGAAAATATTGGATTCTCGTTTTTCTAGACGGAAACTCCAGTATTTGGTTAAGTGGAGAGGTTATGGTCATGAGGACAATTCTTGGGTGTTTGCTTCGGACATCCATGCTAGGAGACTGACCGTGCCTATCACCGATCTCATCCTGATCGGCCTGGTTGCACAGGTGAGGGTTCTGTGACCCCTCCTCAAGGGGGGGTACTGTTATGAATGTGCTTGAGATGGTTTCTGAGCAGAGGCTTCCTTTGGTGGTTACAGACAGTACTGAACCTGTCAGCGAGGAATGGCAATCTGGGATCACTGACTGGACTGATATAAGGGAGGTTCCCTCCCATGATGGTCACCGGTGATCAATTGTTCTTGTCTCAATTGTGGTTCCTGGTTCATTTGGAAGTTTGCTGGAGTCCTGCCTGCATCATCTGCTTTCAGATAAGATATTTTCTGCTTTTCTTTATGTGCTTGCTTTTTGCATAGTTTTCTGAACTTTGTGGAGGTCAGCCGGGTCCCCTCCTGGGGCCTGTGCTCCTCTCAGTTTATCTGTAGCCACTATTATTTGTCCATTTGCTTTTTCCTGTTTTTTCAGTGGCTGCGGCTTAGTTTTGTTACACCAGAGATCTGATTTAGGTGGTGGAGATCGTGTGATCTCAGGTGTTTTTGCAATCAGAAGAGTTGGTATTTTTTAGGGTTTTTTGTTGGATTGCAGTCAGAATTCTTTCCTGTACTTTTCTTCCTAGACAGACTGGGCCCCAGTGTTTGCTCATTCTATTTTCTGTCTGTGTCCGTGCTTCTTGTCTAACCGCCATTACATGTTTGGGGGCTTCCTATTTTCTTTGGGGATCTGCTCCGGGGCAGATAGCTTTCATCTTTCTGCCTTTAGGTGTAGTTATCTCTCAGGCTGTGACGAGGCGTCTAGGATCAACGTAGGAATGCTCCACGGCTACCTCTAGTTGTGTGGTTAGTCCAGGTTACTGCAATCCAATAGGTTCCAGCCTCTCTGGTGTATTGCCGTTTTTGCTTTTTCTCCTCAGCAACCAAAACATAATAGCATTCTCTGCATCTGGAGAAGAGAAGGTTTCTCCACCAACATACAGCGCCTACAAGTAGTATTCAACCCTCTGCAGATTTAGCTGGTTTGATAAGATGCAAATAAGTTAGAGCCTTCAAACTGCAAACGAGAGTAGGATTTATTAACAGAAGCATAAATCTTACAAACCAAAAAGTTATGTTGCTCAGTTGAATTTTAATAAATTTTAAACATAAAAGTGTGGGTCAATTATTATACAACCCCTATGTTTAATATTTCGTGGAATAACCCTTGTTTGCAATTACAGCTAATAATCGTCTTTTATAAGACCTGATCAGGCGGCACAGGTCTGTGGAGTTATCTTGGCCCACTCCTCCATGCAGATCTTCTCCAAGTTATCTAGGTTCTTTGGGTGTCTCATGTGGACTTTAATCTTGAGCTCCTTCCACAAGTTTTCAATTGGGTTAAGGTCAGGAGTGTTATGTTACGGTAGCTGAGGAGTGCAGGTAAAAAAGGAAATACACCAGAGCAGTTGGAATCTATGAGATTGCAGTACCCTGACTAACCACCGCAACTAGAGGCAGCCGTGGAGCGTTCCTACGTTGGTCCTAGACGCCTCGTCACAGCCTGAGAAACTAACTACACCTAAAGATAGAAATAGGAAAGCTATCTGCCCCGGAGCAGAACCCCAAAAATAATAGAAAGCCCCCAAACATGTAATGGCGGTTAGACAAGAGGAAATACTGACACAGAAAGAAAATAGTATGAGCAAATGCTGGGGCCCAAACTATCTAAATAGAAAAGGACAGGAAGGGTACTTACTGCAATCCCAGAAAACCCTGAAAAACACCAACTCTACTAATTTCAAAATCACCTGAGATCACACAACCTCTACCACCTAAATTAGTTCTCTGGTGTAACAAAATAAAAACAGCAGCCACTGAAAAACTGTAAAAAGCAAAAGAACAAAACTCAGTGGCTGAACTAAACTGAGAGGGCAGAAGCCCCCGGAGGGGACCCTGAAGGCCCCCACAGAAGTGCAGGACAAAATGCAAAAATATAGCAAAAACACAAAATAAGAAATTGTCTTATCTGATAGCAGGAGATGCAGACACGACACAGCAGGCTACAAGGGAAACTGGAAAGAAGGATTCAGACCAGAACAATTGATCACCGGCAACCCTGATGGGAAAATGACTCCCTTATAAAAGACCAATCAGTAACACCTGATTCCCAGTCCTCACAATCCTCACTTGTACCGCTTGTAACCACCAGAGGGAGCCTCTGCTCAGAACTCATCTCAAACCCATTCACAACAGTACCCCCCCCTTGAGGAGGGGTCACCGAACCCTCATTTGAGCAACCAGGTCGGTCAGGATGAGTTCTATGATACGCACGGATAAGTCTCCTAGCATGGATGTCCGAAGCAAACACCCAAGAATTGTCTTCCTGACCATAACCTCTCCATTTAACCAAATACTGGAGTCTTCGTCTAGAAAAACGAGAATCCAATATTTTCTCAACCACATACTCCAGATTGCCCTCAACCAAAACAGGGTCAGGAGGCACAGCAGCAGGAACCACTGGCTCAACAAACCTCTTCAACAAGGACTTGTGGAACACGTTATGGATCTTAAATGTCCCTGGAAGAAGCAAACGAAAAGAAACAGGATTAATAATCTCCATGATCTTATAAGGTCCAATGAACCTAGGTTTAAATTTAGGAGATGCTACTCTCATAGGAATATTCTTTGAGGACAACCAGACCAAGTCCCCCACTTTAAACCGAGGACCATCAGTCCTATGCCGGTTAGCAAACCGCTGAGCCTTCTCCTGAGAGAGGGACAACCTCTCCACTACCTGGTCCCAAATCTGCTGCATACGCTCAACAACAGAGTCAACACCTGGACAGACAGAAGCCTCCGTCTGTCCTGAAGAAAATCGAGGGTGAAACCCAGAATTACAGAAAAACGGAGACATCAAAGTGGCAGAGCTAGCCCTATTATTAAGAGCAAACTCAGCCAAAGGCAAAAAAGAGACCCAGTCATCCTGATCAGCAGACACAAAGCATCTTAGATAAGTCTCCAATGTCTGGTTTGTTCTCTCAGTTTGACCATTGGTCTGAGGATGAAATGCCGAGGAGAAAGACAATTGAACACCCAGTTTAGAACAAAAAGTCCTCCAAAATCTGGAAACAAACTGGACTCCTCTGTCAGACACAATGTTTCAGGAATGCCGTGTAAACGAACCACGTGCTGAAGGAACAATGGCACCAATTCAGAGGAGGAAGGCAACTTAGGTAATGGCACAAGATGTATCATTTTGGAAAACCTATCACAAATTACCCAGATGCTGGTCATTCTCTGAGAAACAGGAAGATCGGAAATGAAATCCATAGAGATATGGGTCCATGGTCTCTTGGGCACAGGCAATGGCATCAACAAACCACTAGAGCGAGAGCAAGGCTTGGAGCGAGAGCAAGTCCCGCAGGACTGCACAAATTCCCTGACATCACGAGACAAGGTAGGCCACCAAAAGGACCGACTAACCAAGTCTCTGGTACCAAAAATTCCGGGATGCCCAGCCAATGCGGAACAATGAATCTCAGACATCACACTCTTTTTCCATTGGTCCGGGACAAACAATTTTCCAACAGGGCAGCGCTCGGGCCTATCCTCCTGACACCCCTCCAGAGCAAGTCTCAAATTGGGCGAGATGGCGGAAAGAACTACACCCTCCTTCAAAATAACAGAGGGATCAGATAGCTCAGGAGAGTCCGCAAGGAAACTCCTCGAGAGGGCATCCGCCTTAACATTCTTAGTGCCAGGAAGAAAGGAAACCACAAAATTAAAACATGTGAAAAACAAGGCCCACCTGGCCTGTCTAGGATTGAGTCGCTTGGCAGATTCCAGATAGACCAGATTCTTATGGTCCGTAAGGACCACCACCTGATGTTTGGCTCCCTCCAGCCAATGTCTCCACTCTTCAAAAGCCCACTTCATGGCCAATAACTCCCGATTACCCACGTCTTAATTACGTTCAGTAGGAGAAAATTTTCGAGAGAAAAAGGCACAAGGGTTACTTTTAGAGGTCTCTGGATCTTTTTGGGACAAAACGGCACCTGCCCCAATTTCAGAGGCATCAACCTCCACCTGAAATGGCAGAGAAACATCAGGCTGCCGTAGAACAGGAGCAGAAGTGAATCTCTGCTTAAGTTCCTGAAACGCAGAGACTGCCTCAGGAGGCCAATTCACCACATCAGAACCCTTTCTGGTCAAATCAGTTAATGGTTTAACAATAACCGAGAAATTACCAATAAATTTACGATAAAAATTGGCAAAACCCAAAAATCTCTGAAGAGCCTTTAATGAAGTAGGTTGGACCCAATCACAGATGGCCTGAACCTTGACCGGGTCCATTTCAATAACAGATGGGGACAAAATGAATCCCAGAAATGAGATCTTCTGTACGCCAAAAAGACACTTTGATCCCTTCACATACAGAGCATTCTCTCTCAAAATCTGGAATACAGTTCGAACATGTTTCACATGAGAGTCCCAGTCATTAGAAAAAATCAAGATATCATCCAAATAAACAATCAGAAATTTGTCCACAAAATCCCTGAAAATGTCATTCATGAAGGACTGGAAGACGGAAGGAGCATTAGTGAGCCCAAAGGGCATCACAAGGTACTCAAAATGCCCTTCAGGGGTGTTAAATGCCGTCTTCCATTCATCCCCGTGCTTAATGCGAATAAGGTTATACGCCCCCCTGAGGTCAAGCTTGGTAAACCAAGTAGCGTTTTTCACCCTGGAAAACAGGTCAGAAATCAAGGGTAACGGGTATTGATATTTCACAGTAATATTGTTCAAGAGACGATAATCAATACACGGCCTTAATGAACCATCTTTTTTGGCCACAAAGAAAAAACCGGCACCTAAGGGTGAAGAGGATGGTCTGATATGACCCTTCTCCAATGATTCCTTGATATAAGACCGCATAGCGTCATGTTCAGGTACAGACAAGTTAAAAAGGCGACCTTTAGGGAATTTACTACCTGGCACTAATTTAATAGCGCAGTCATAGCTCCTATGGGGAGGCAAGGATGCAGATTTACTTTCGCTAAACACATCAGAAAAATCAAACAAAAAGTCAGGAACATCCTGAGCCTGGGGGGAGGCAGAAAAAACAGGAGTGTTGGTATTAACACATTGGCAGCCCCAACTGGTTACAGACACAGATTTCCAATCCAAAACAGGATTATGAGACTGTAACCAAGGAAACCCAGCACTATAATGTCATGCAGATTATATAGAACCAAAAATTTGCAGCACTCCTGGTGATCAGGTTCAACCCTCATTATCACCTGAGTAGAAAACTGGGGTTTATTCTCAGCCAAAGGGGTAGAATCGATCCCCAGTAAAGGAATAGACTTCTGTAGGGGTATCAAGGGAAACCCACAACGTTTAGCAAAATCATAATCCATCAGGTTAATAGCTGCTCCAGAATCAACGAAAGTCTGAGCAGAAAATGAGGACAGAGAGCATATCAGAGTGACAGTTAATGAAAACTTAGTCTGAACACTACCCAAGACAACTGAGCGTGCAAAACGTCTTCCCCGCTTAGGGCAGACTGAAATAGCATGAGAGGCATCACCACAGTAGAAACATAACCCATTGCGCTTTCGAAACTCATGACGCTGTGCCCCAGACACCACTCCATCACACTGCATGGGCTCAGCAGCTGGCTCACAAGGCAACACCACTCCACGCATACTTCTCCGCTCACGCAAACATCTGTCAATTTGAATCGCTAATGACATAGAATCATTGAGACCAGAGGGACAGGGAATCCCACCATAACATCCTTTACATTATCCGACAGACCCTTCCGGAAAAGGGCTGCCAAAGCGTCGTCATTCCATTTGGTCAGGACTGCCCACCTACGGAATCTCTGACAGTATAACTCAGCGTCATCAAGCCCCTGATTTAATGCCAACAAGGCTTATTCAGCTTGATCAGTGACATTAGGCTCATCGTACAATAACCCCAAAGCCTGAAAAAATGCATCACCATCACTCAAAACAGGATCCCCAGGTATCAGGGAAAAAGCCCAATCCTGAGGATCGCCGCGCAGGAGAGAGATGATAATTTGAACCTGCTGCGCTGCGTTTCCTGAGGACTTAGATTTTAAGGCAAGAAACAATTTACAATTATTTTTGAAATTCTGAAACTTAGCTCGATCCCCTAAAAACAAATCTGGCATGGGGATCCTAGGTTCCACAACAGGCAACCCAGCAAGATAGATAGCAATACTACTCCGAACCTCAGTGGCAAGCTGATCCACACGGCCAGACAACTGTGCAAACTCCATTGGGAGAAAAGATCCTCCCCAGCACCCAGAGATACAGAGGGAAAAAAAAAAAAAAAAAATGCAACAAACAGAAAAATATCTCTGACAACTTTTCTTCCTTCAAAATATTTTTTCCCTTCTGTGAGTACCATACAATTTTTATGGCCGGTGATACTGTTATGTTTCGGTAGCTGAGGAGTGCAGGTAAAAAAGGCAATACACCAGAGCAGTTGGAATCTATGAGATTGCAGTACCCTGACTAACCACCACAACTAGAGGCAGCCGTGGAGCGTTCCTACGTTGGTCCTAGACGCCTCGTCACAGCCTGAGAAACTAACTACACCTAAAGATAGAAATAGGAAAGCTATCTGCCCCGGAGCAGAACCCCAAAGATAATAGAAAGCCCCCAAACATGTAATGGCGGTTAGACAAGAGGAAATACTGACACAGAAAGAAAATAGTATGAGCAAACGCTGGGGCCCAAACTATCTAAATAGAAAAGGATAGGAAGGGTACTTACTGCAATCCCAGAAAACCCTGAAAAGCACCAACTCTACTAATTTCAAAAAACACCTGAGATCACACGACCTCTACCACCTAAATTAGTTCTCTGGTGTAACAAAATCAAAACAGCAGCCACTGAAAAAAACTGGAAAAAGCAAAAGAACAAAACTCAGTGGCTGAACTAAACTGAGAAGGCAGAAGCCCCCGGAGGGACCCTGAAGGCCCCCACAGAAGTGCAGGACAAAATGCAAAAATCAAGCACAAAAACAAAAAGAAGAAAATGTCTTATCTGTTAGCAGGTGATGCAGACACGACACAGCAGGCTACAAAGGAAACAGGACTCAAGGATTGAGACTAGAACAAACTGATCACCGGCAACCCTGATGGGAAGGCGACTCCCTTATATAAGACCAGTCAGTAACACCTGATTCCCACTCCTCACAATCTTCACTGGACAGTCCAGTACCGCTTGTAACCACCAGAGGGAGCCTCTGCTCAGAACTCATCTCAAACCCATTCACAACACAGGAGACTGACTAGGCCACTCCAACACCTTGACTTTTTCCCTCTTGAACCAGGCCTTGGTTTTCTTGGCTGTGTGCTTTGGGTCGTTGACTTGTTGGAAGATGAAATTACGACCCATCTTAAGATCCTTGATGGAGGAGCGGAGGTTCTTGGCCAAAATCTCCAGGTAGGCCGTGCTATCCATCCTCCCATGGATGCGGACCAGGTGGCCAGGCCCCTTGGCTGAGAAACAGCCCCACAGCATGATGCTGCCACCAGCATGCTTGACTGTAGGATGGTATTCTTGGGGTCGTATGCAGTGCCATCCAGTCTCCAAACGTCACGTGTGTGGTTGGCACCAAAGATCTCGATCTTGGTCTCATCAGACCATAGAACCTTGAACCAGTCTGTCTCAGAGTCCTCCAAGTGATCATGAGCAAACTGTAGATGAGCCTTGACATGACGCTTTGAAAGTAAAGGTACCTTACGGGCTCGTCTGGAACGGAGACCATTGCGGTGGAGTACGTTACTTATGGTATTGACTGAAACCAATGTCCCCACTGCCATGAGATCTTCCCGGAGCTCCTTTCTTGTTGTCCTTGGGTTAGCCTTGACTCTTCGGACAAGCCTGGCCTTGGCACGGGAGGAAACTTTCAAAGGCTGTCCAGGCCGTGGAAGGCTAACAGTAGTTCCATAAGCCTTCCACTTAAGGATGATGCTCCCAACAGTGGAGACAGGTAGGCCCAACTCCTTGGAAAGGGTTTTGTACCCCTTGCCAGCCTTGTGACCCTCCACGATCTTGTCTCTGATGGCCTTGGAATGCTCCTTTGTCTTTCCCATGTTGACCATGTATAAGTGCTGTTCACAAGTTTGGGGAGGGTCTTAAATAGTCAGAAAAGGCTGGCAAAAGAGATCATTAATCCACACATGTGAAGCTCATTATTCTTGGTGCCTGAACTACTTCTTAAAACTTTAGGGGGACCAAACAGAATTCTTGTGGTTTGAGGGGTTGAATAATAAATGACACTCTGAATTAACTTTTAACGTTTTTTAAAAAAAAAAAAATTATAATTTTTTTTTTTTGCTGCAGTGCATTTCCCACTTCCAGGCTGATCTACAGTACAAATGTCACAATGCCAAGTTAATTCCACATGTGTCAACCAGCTAAATCTGCAGGGGGTTGAATACTACTTGTAGGCACTGTAGAAGAGGATTTTTTACTGTTAGGGCAGTGAGAATCCGGAATTCCTTGCCTGAGGAGGTGGTGATGGCAAACTCAGTCGAGGGGTTCAGAGAGGCCTGGATGTATTCCTGGAGCGTAACAATATTGTATCTTACAGTTATTAGGTTCTTTAGAAGGACGTAGATCTGGGATTTATTCTGATGGAATATAGGCTGAACTGGATGGACAAATGGCTTTTTTCGGCCTTGATAACTGTTACTATGAAAAGGAAACACATATGGGCCAGATGTACACTGTGTGCAGAATTATAAGGCAAATGAGTATTTTGATCACATCATCCTTTTTATACATGTTGTCTGTCCTACTCCAAGCTGTATAGGCTTGAAAGCCAAATGCCAATTATGTAAATCAGGTGATTTGCATCTCTGTAATGAGGGATGTGGTCTAATGACATCAACACCCTATATAAGGTGTGTTTAATTATTAGGCAACTTCCTTTCCTTTGGCAAAATGGGTCAGAAGAGAGATTTGACGGACTCTGAAAAGTCAAAAATTGTGAGATGTCTTGCAGAGGGATGCAGCAGTCTTGAAATTGGCAAACTTTTGAAGCGTGATCACTGAACAATCAAGCATTTCATGGCAAATAGCCAACAGGGTCGCAAGAATCGTGCTGATAAAAAAAGGCGCAAAATAACTGACCATGAATTGAGGAAAATCAAGCGTGAAGCTGCCAAGATGCCATTTGCCACCAGTTTTTCCATATTTCAGAGTTGCAACGTTACTGGAGTATCAAAAAGCACAAGGTGTGCCATACTCAGGGACATGGCCAAGGTAAGTAAGGCTGATAAACGACCACCTTTTAACAAGAAACATAAGATAAAACGTCAAGACTGGGCCAAGAAATATCTTAAGACTGATTTTTCTAAGGTTTTATGGACTGATGAAATGAGAGTGACTCTTGATGGGCCAGATGGATGGGCCCGAGGCTGGATCAGTAAAGGGCAGAGAGCTCCACTCCGACTCAGATGCCAGCACGGCGGAGGTGGGTACTGGTATGGGCTGGTATCATCAAAGATGAACTTGTGGGACCTTTTCGGGTTGAGGATGGAGTGAAGCTCAACTCCCAGACCTACTGCCAGTTTCTGGAAGACACCTTCTTCAAGCAGTGGTACAGGAAGAAGTCGGTATCGTTCAAGAAAAACATGATTTTCATGCAGGACAATGCTCCATCACATGCATCCAAATACTCCACAGCGTGGCTGGCCAGTAAAGGTCTAAAAGAAGAAAAAATGATGACGTGGCCCCCTTGTTCACCTGATCTGAACCCCATAGAGAACCTGTGGTCCCTCATAAAATGTGAGATCTACAGGGAGGGAGAACAGTCCACCTCTCGGAGCAGTGTCTGGAGGCTGTGGTGAGATCTACAGGGAGGAGAACAGTCCACCTCTCGGAGCAGGTGTGGAGGCTGTGGTGAGATCTACAGGAGGGAGAACAGTCCACCTCTCGGAGCAGTGTCTGGAGGCTGTGGCGCTGCTGCACGCAATGTTGATCGTAAACAGATCAAGCAACTGACAGAATCTATGGATGGAGGCGTCTGAGGGTCATCGTAAAGAAAAGTGGCTATATTGGTCAATGATTTTTTTTTTTTGGTTTTTGAATGTCAGAAATGTTTATATTTCTAAATTTTGTACTGTTATATTGGTTTACCTCGTGAAAATAAACACGTGAGATGGGTATATATTTGGTTTTTATTAAGTTGCCTAATAATTCTGGACAGTAATAGTGACCTGCACAAACAGATATCCTCCTAAGATAGCCAAATCTACAAAAACCCACTCCAACTTCCAAAAATATTAAGCTTTGATATTTATGAGTCTTTTGGGTTGATTGAGAACATAGTTGTTCAACAATAAAAAGAATCCTCTCAAATACAACTTGCCTAATATTTCTGCACACAGTGTAATGTGACGCTAGTCACTTCTCACGGCCAAGACGTGATTCAGAGTGGTCTAGGAGTCCAAGGTCAGAAGCCAGGAGAGTACGTCATAAACAGAAGGAACAGACAAAAGCGTAGTCAGGTAACGTTCCGAGGTCAGAGTACCAGTAGGATAACGGATCAGAGCTAAAGGGGTTAAAAAGGCGGACGGTCAGAACAAAGTTCAAGGTCAGGCAACAGATCAAGCATACAGAACTGAAGGCACAAGAGAACAAACCTCACAGGCTGAATGTACGTCTGGCAGTTTTCTGGGAGACACAGCTCAGTTAAGGATGGTCATTACCTGGAATAATGAACACATGGAGAGAGCCAACACCTCACAGTCTCAGATTGGATAGTTGAGCTGTCAATCAACACACTGACCGCTCAGAACTCCTGTACCAGATTGGATGGCTGAGCTGTCAGTAGCTGCATCCCAGACACACTGAGGGGTGGAACCGTGACGCAGTCTCCATTTAATGCATGCTTTACCCAAAATACATAAAGCCATTTACCCTCCCCCAATGAGAACCATCATCTCTGGGATAGGATCCATGACTGAACACCTAAGTGAGTGGCTCGATGCAGCGCTCCAACCATTAGCCCAGAGAACACCAGGGTTTCTTAAGGATTCATGTGACATCTCAAGATGTTTTTTCGGACAAATAAAATGGTGTCAGGATTTTTCATGGTTATCCTGTGGTGTTACCCATGATGTGGCTATTAAAGCCTTAGAATTCCACATGTCTCGGTACAGCGAATTCACACAGGATCTCCAGGATTTCATTCTGCAAGTTACATTTTTTTTTCTCATGACACGTAACTTTTTACAATTGATCATTCGCTTTATTTGCAGAAGAGGGGAGTCTCCAGGGGGCTAAATATTCTCCGTTGCTAGCAAATCTGGTAATGGCTCATTGGGAGTGGTTGTTCCTGTATTCAATCTCCAACTCTTTTGCACACCATGTTGTCTGGTATGGCAGATACATCGATGATCTCCTTTTTATTTGGGGGGGCAATGTATCTGCCATACCATACTTCATTGGGTGTCTCAATAATAACAGTTTTAATCTGCAATTTACTTATACGTCTCACAAAAACACAATTTCATTTTTGGATCCTCAATTATTAGAGAGTGGGGACTCTGGAGGTCAGGATCATAACATCCACCTATATTAAACCGCTTGCCGGTAACAGCATTCTGCATGCCCGCAGTAGCCACTGTTGTGAATGGGTTTGAGATGAGTTCTGAGCAGAGGCTTCCTCTAGTGGTTACAAGCGGTGCTGGTCTGTCCAGTGAAGATTGTGAGGACTGAGAATCAGGTGTTACTGACTGGTCTTATATAAGGGAGTCACCTTCCCATCAGGGTTGCCGGTGATCAATTGTTCTGGTCTGAATCCTTGATTCCTGTTTCCTTTGTAGCCTGCTGTGTCGTGTCTGCATCTCCTGCTAACAGATAAGACATTTTCTTCTTTTTGTTTTTTGTGCTATATTTTTGCATTTTGTCCTGCACTTCTGTGGGGGCCTTCTGGGTCCCCTCCGGGGGCTTTTGCCCTCTCAGTTTAGTTCAGCCACTGATGTTTGTATTTTTGCTTTTTCCAGTTTTTTCAGTGGCTGCTGTTTTGATTTTGTTACACCAGAGAACTAATTTAGGTGGTAGAGGTCGTGTGATCTCAGGTGTTTTTGAAATTAGTAGAGTTGGTGCTTTTCAGGGTTTTCTGGGATTGCAGTAAGTACCCTTCCTATCCTTTTCTATTTAGTTAGTTTGGGCCCCAGCGTTTGCTCATACTATTTTCTTTCTGTGTCAGTATTTCATCTTGTCTAACCGCCATTACATGTTTGGGGGCTTTCTATTATCTTTGGGGTTCTGCTCCGGGGCAGATAGCTTTCCTATTTCTATCTTTAGGTGTAGTTAGTTTCTCAGGCTGTGACGAGGCGTCTAGGACCAACGTAGGAACGCTCCACGGCTGCCTCTAGTTGTGGTGGTTAGTCAGGGTACTGCAATCTCATAGATTCCAACTGCTCTGGTGTATTGCCTTTTTTACCTGCACTCCTCAGCTGCCGAAACATAACAGTATCACCGGCCTAAAAGTTGAAAATTGTATGGTACTCACAGAAGGGAAAAAATATTGTGAAAGAAAAAAGGTTGTCAGAGTTGTCAGAGATATTTTTCTGTTTGTTGTTTTTTTTTTTTTTTTTTTCCCTCTGTATCTCTGGGTGCTGGGGAGGATTTTTCTCTCAATGGAGTTTGCACAGTTGTCTGGCCGTGTGGATCAGCTTGCCACTGAGGTTCAGAGTATTGCTGCATATCTTGCTAGGTTGCCTGTTGTGGAACCTAGGATCCCCATGCCAGATTTGTTTTTAGGGGATCGAGCTAAGTTTCAGAATTTCAAAAATAATTGTAAATTGTTTCTTGCCTTAAAATCTAAGTCCTCAGGAAACGCAGCGCAGCAGGTTCAAATTATCATCTCTCTCCTGCGCGGCGATCCTCAGGATTGGGCTTTTTCCCTGATACCTGGGGATCCTGTTTTGAGTGATGTTGATGCATTTTTTCAGGCCTTGGGGTTATTGTACGATGAGCCTAATGTCACTGATCAAGCTGAAAAAAACCTTGTTGGCATTAAATCAGGGGCTTGATGACGCTGAGTTATACTGTCAGAGATTCCGTAGGTGGGCAGTCCTGACCAAATGAATGACGACGCTTTGGCAGCCCTTTTCCGGAAGGTCTGTCAGATAATGTAAAGGATGTTATGGTGGGATTCCCTGTCCCCTTGGTCTCAATGATTCTATGTCATTAGCGATTCAAATTGACAGACGTTTGCGTGAGCGGAGAAGTATGCGTGGAATAGTGTTGCCTTGTGAACCAGCTTCTGAACCCATGCAGTGTGATAGAGTGGTGTCTGGGGCACAGCGTCATGAGTTTCGAAAGCGCAATGGGTTATGTTTCTACTGTGGTGATGCCTCTCATGCTATTTCAGTCTGCCCTAAGCAGGGAAGACGTTTTGCACGCTCAGTTGTCTTGGGTAGTGTTCAGACTAAGTTTTTATTAACTGTCACTCTGATATGTTCTCTGTCCTCATTTTCTGCTCAGGCTTTCGTTGATTCTGGAGCAGCTATTAACCTGATGGATTATGATTTTGCTAAACGTTGTGGATTTCCCTTGATACCCCTACAGAAGTCTATTCCCCTACTGGGGATCGATTCTACCCCTTTGGCTGAGAATAAACCCCAGTTTTCTACTCAGGTGATAATGAGGGTTGAACCTGATCACCAGGAGTGCTGCAAATTTTTGGTTCTATATAATCTGCATGATATTATCGTGCTGGGTTTCCTTGGTTACAGTTCAATAATCCTGTTTTGGATTGGAAATCTGTGTCTGTAACCAGTTGGGGCTGCCAATGTGTTAATACCAACACTCCTGTTTTTTCTGCCTCCCCCCAGGCTCAGGATGTTCCTGACTTTTTGATTGATTTTTCTGATGTGTTTAGCGAAAGTAAATCTGCATCCTTGCCTTCCCATAGGAGCTATGACTGCGCTATTGAATTAGTGCCAGGTAGTAAATTCCCTAAAGGTCGCCTTTTTAACTTGTCTGTACCTGAACATGACGCTATGCGGTCTTATGTCAAGGAATCATTGGAGAAGGGTCATATCAGACCATCCTCTTCACCCCTGGGTGCCGGTTTTTTCTTTGTGGCCAAAAAGGATGGTTCATTAAGGCCGTGTATTGATTATCGTCTCTTGAACAATATTACTGTGAAATATCAATACCCGTTACCCTTGATTTCTGACCTGTTTTCCAGGGTGAAAAACGCTACTTGGTTTACCAAGCTTGACCTCAGGGGGTGTATAACCTTATTCGCATTAAGCACGGGGATGAATGGAAGACGGCATTCAATACCCTGAAGGGCATTTTGAGTACCTAGTGATGCCCTTTGGGCTCACTAATGCTCCTTCCGTCTTCCAGTCCTTCATGAATGACATTTTCAGGGATTTGTGGGACAAATTTCTGATTGTTTTATTTGGATGATATCTTGATTTTTTCTAATGACTGGGACTCTCATGTGAAACATGTTCGAACTGTGTTCCAGATTTTGAGAGAGAATGCTCTGTATGTGAAGGGATCAAAGTGTCTTTTTGGCGTACAGAGGATCTCATTTCTGGGATTCATTTTGTCCCCATCTGTTATTGAAATGGACCCGGTCAAGGTTCAGGCCATCTGTGATTGGGTCCAACCTACTTCATTAAAGGCTCTTCAGAGATTTTTGGGTTTTGCCAATTTTTATCGTAAATTTATTGGTAATTTCTCGGTTATTGTTAAACCATTAACTGATTTGACCAGAAAGGTTCTGATGTGGTGAATTGGCCTCCTGATGCAGTCTCTGCATTTCAGGAACTTAAGCAGAGATTCACTTCTGCTACTGTTCTACGGCGGCCTGATGTTTCTCTGCCATTTCAGGTGGAGGTTGATGCCTCTGAAATTGGGCAGGTGCCGATTTGTCCCAAAAAGATCCAGAGACCTCTAAAGTAAACCTTGTGCCTTTTTCTCTCGAAAATTTTTCTCCTACTGAACGTAATTATGACGGGGTAATCGGGAGTTATTGGCCATGAAGTGGGCTTTTGAAGAGTGGAGACATTGGCTGGAGGGAGCCAAACATCAGGTGGTGGTCCTTACGGACCATAAGAATCTGGTCTATCTGGAATCTGCCAAGCGACTCAATCCTAGACAGGCCAGGTGGGCCTTGTTTTTCACACGTTTTAATTTTGTGGTTTCCTTTCTTCCTGGCACTAAGAATGTTAAGGCGGATGCCCTCTCGAGGAGTTTCCTTGCGGACTCTCCTGAGTTATCTGATCCTTCTGTTATTTTGAAAGACGGTGTAGTTCTTTCCGCCATCTCGCCCAATTTGAGACTTGCTCTGGAGGGGTGTCAGGAGGATAGGCCGAGTGCTGCCCTGTTGGAAAATAGTTTGTCCCGGACCAGTGGAAGAAGAGTGTGATGTCTGAGATTCATTGTTCCGCATTGGCTGGGCATCCCGGAATTTTTGGTACCAGAGACTTGGTTAGTTGGTCCTTTTGGTGGCCTACTTGTCTCGTGATGTCAGGGAATTTGTGCAGTCCTGCGGGACTTGCTCTCGCTCCAAGCCTTGCTCTCGCTCTAGTGGTTTGTTGATGCCATTGCCTGTGCCCAAGAGACCATGGACCCATATCTCTATGGATCTCATTTCCGACCTTCTGTTTCTCAGAGAATGACCACCATCTGGGTAATTTGTGATAGGTTTTCCAAAATGATACATCTTGTGCCATTACCTAAGTTGCCTTCCTCCTCTGAATTGGTGCCGTTGTTCCTTCAGCACGTGGTTCGTTTACACGGCATTCCTGAGAACATTGTGTCTGACAGAGGAGTCCAGTTTTGTTTCCAGATTTTGGAGGACTTTTTGTCTAGACTGGGTGTTCAATTGTCTTTCTCCCTCGGCATTTCATCCTCAGACCAATGGTCAAACTGAGAGAACAACCAGACATTGGAGACTTATCTAAGATGCTTTTGTGTCTGCTGATCAGGATGACTGGGTCTCTTTTTGCTTTGGCTGAGTTTGCTCTTAATAATAAGGGCTAGCTCTGCCACTTTGATGTCTCCGTTTTTCTGTAATTCTGGGTTTCACCCTCGATTTTCTTCAGGACAGACGGAGGCTTCTGTCTGTCCAGGTGTTGACTCTGTTGTGGAGCGTATGCAACAGATTTGGGACCAGGTAGTGGAGAGGTTTGTCCTCTCTCAGGAGAAGGCCCAGCGGTTTGCTAACCGGCATAGGACTGATGGTCCTCGGTTTAAAGTGGGGGACTTGGTCTGGTTGTCCTCAAAGAATATTCCTATGAGAGTAGCATCTCCTAAATTTAAGCCTAGGTTCATTGGACCTTATAAGATCATGGAGATTATTAATCCTGTTTCTTTTCGTTTGCTTCTTCCAGGGACATTTAAGATCCATAACGTGTTCCACAAGTCCTTGTTGAAGAGGTTTGTTGAGCCAGTGGTTCCTGCTGCTGTGCCTCCTGACCCTGTTTTGGTTGAGGGCAATCTGGAGTATGTGGTTGAGAAAATATTAGATTCTCGTTTTTTTCTAGACGGAAAACTCCAGTATTTGGTTAAATGGAGAGGTTTTGGTCAGGAAGACAATTCTTGGGTGTTTGCTTCGGACATCCATGCTAGGAGACTTATCCGTGCATATCATAGAACTCATCCTGACCGACCTGGTTGCTCAAATGAGGGTTCGGTGACCCTCCTCAAGGGGGGTGTACTGTTGTGAATGGGTTTGAGATGAGTTCTGAGCAAGGCTTCCTCTAGTGGTTACAAGCGTGCTGGTCTGTCCAGTGAAGATTGTGAGGACTGGGAATCAGGTGTTACTGACTGTCTTATATAAGGGAGTCACCTTCCCATCAGGGTTGCCGGTGATCAATTGTTTCTGGTCTGAATCCTTGATTCCTGTTTCCTTTGTAGCCTGCTGTGTCGTGTCTGCATCTCCTGCTAACAGATAAGACATTTTTCTTCTTTTGTTTTTTGTGCTATATTTTTGCATTTTGTCCTGCACTTGTGGGGGCCTTCAGGGTCCCTCCGGGGGGCTTTTTGCCCTCTCAGTTTAGTTCAGCCACTGATGTTTGTATTTTGCTTTTTCCAGTTTTTTCAGTGGCTGCTGTTTTGATTTTGTTACACCAGAGAACTAATTTAGGTGGAAGAGGTCGTGTGATCTCAGGTGTTTTTGAAATTAGTTAAGTTGGTGCTTTTCAGGGTTTTTTGGGATTGCAGTAAGTACCCTTCCTATCCTTTTCTATTTAGTTAGTTTGGGCCCCAGCGTTTGCTCATACTATTTTCTTTCTGTGTCAGTATTTCATCTTGTCTAACCGCCATTACATGTTTGGGGGCTTTCTATTATCTTTGGGTTCTGCTCCGGGGCAGATACTTTCCTATTTCTATCTTTAGGTGTAGTTAGTTTCTCAGGCTGTGACGAAGCGTCTAGGACCAACGTATGGAACGCTCCACGGCTGCTCTAGTTGTGGTGGTTGTCAGGGTACTGCAATCTCATAGATTCCAACTGCTCTGGTGTATTGCCTTTTTTGCCTGCACTCCTCAGCTGCCGAAACATAACAACCACCCTCATCACACATTGCGTCCATTCCGGTTGGTGAGCTTAACAGAATTAAAAGAACCCGTAGTGTCCTGATGTCCTCAATGGGGAAGTTAGTGAAGCTCGCTTCAGACTTAAGAGGCTGTCCTACTTTGGTCCCTTAATAGAGCCACTAATATTATGTCTTCTAAAAAGAGATCTGATTGGTGAATAAAGGGTAGCATAAAAAAACGGATTTTGGTAAGACCTTACCTGTAAATCCTTTTCAGCGAAGGAAGGAAGGGAGACACAGTCATTACTAGTGGGTTAGGGCGGAGCCCCCCACAGGGTAGAACACCTCAGATTAAAAAAGAGTTGACCAGCCCCTCCAGCTTGGGCTCCTCCTACTCCAGCTCTCCAGTCCGTACACAAGCTAAGGAAGAGCAAAAATCACCACGGAGCAACATAACCCCTTCTGAAGAACTTCAGAAAAAAAACAAGAAGAAGGTTATGCATATAACAGAAAAAAAAACACACAGTCCCCAGGTACTACTCACTGAACCTGACACTGCGATGAGCTGGCAATGCTGGAAAAGAGCCTTAGCGCGCCGGGCCCACCCGATAATCGCTATCAGAGGAGGGTCACGCCGCATCTGAAAACACAACAACACACTTCTGCCATGGGAGGGATCTGTGTCTTTCTTCCTTCCTTCGCTGAAAAGGATTTTACAGGTAAGGTCTTACCAAAATCCGTCTTTCAGCAGCAATGGAAGGAAGGGAGACACAGTCATTACTAGTGGGACGTCCCAAAGCAGTCAGAAATTAAGGTGGGCAAAAAAACCAACAGAGGCAGATTCCCACAACTTAAATAAATGCGCAACTAGCGCTAAATACAAGTTCACAAGAACTTTAAAATACAGCCGCCCGCAGGACCCTACGTTCAAAAGCCGCATCAGCGGAAGCACCGACGTCCACCTTATAAAAAATTTTGTAAATGTGTGGACGGAGCGCCAGGTGCCGCCCGGCAGAGCTGAGCTGCCGAGGCCCCTTGATGAAAGGCCCACGATGAACCGCAGCCCTCGTGGAGTGAGCTTGAATCTTAATCGGGCAAGGTTCACCCCTAAGTCGGTAAGCCCCTAAAATGGCCGACCAATCCAACGAGTATAGAATCCTTGGGAAACTCGTTGCCACGTCACGACCGTGGAATCAACAAACAGAAATCCACTTCCGAAAACTTGAGTAATAGACAAATAGAATTTAAGCCCGCACTAAAACCAATGTTGCAAGGCCCGTTTCCTTCGCATTTCCTCGGGTTTCCGGACAAAGGGGGCAACACAATATCCTGGGTTAACAAAATTTTGACCCCAAATTAGGTGAAAGTCCCCCGTGTGCGAAGCACTACGCGATCTGGGTGAAAATCCAGAAAGGAGGCGGCAAGAAAGAGCCGCCCAAATCAAAACCCCTTTCAAAGAAGTGACCGCCACTAGGAAGGCAACCTTTCCGGGGAGCAAAGGGAAAAACTAACAGGCCAAAGGCTAAAGGCCCTGTTGAAGACCTCCAAGACAAGATTGGCCGCCAAGGGCACAAGCGCCCTTTCCGCGGGGGAAACACGGGGTTTCCCCCCCGAAAAAAGGAAATACGTCCCTTACGCGAGGCGATGCCTTCCGAAACAGCAAGGGCAGAGCCAAACCCGCCCCTTAAGTGCTAACTGCCCAAACCTTGTCAACAAAGGGGAAAGGGAAAAAATCCCGGGGGGCCTAGAAAACCCCGAAACCACGAAAAGAAGGCTTCCA